>JAODAL010040589.1:0-36748 GCA_025379985.1 Phyllomedusa bahiana
CCAGTAGCTTTTTAACATTCGTCCGATACGCCCTTTTGGAAATATACATACCCATTTTGTATTCGGCCTCTTAAAGTAATTACATGACCCCTGTAATCATATACAGTTCCCTGTAGGTATATATATGCCCCCTGTAGTCATATACAGCCCCCATGTAGTTATATACATGCCCTCTGTAGTTACATACAGCCCCCTGTAGGTATATACTTGCCCCCTGTAGCCATATACAGCCCCCTATAGGTATTTGTATGCCCCCTGTAGCCGTATCCTGCCCTATATTAGTATATACTTGTAGCCATATACTGCCCCCTGTAGGTATATGCATGCCTAATTTACGTATATACATGCCCCATGCAGCCATATTCTGCCCCTGTAGGTATACACATGCCCCCTGATGTCATATACTGCCCCTATAGCTGTAAACTGTACCCTGTAGGTATATGCATGCCCCCTGTAGCTGTAAACTGCACCCTGTAGGTATATGGATGCCCCCTATAGGTAAATACATGCTCCCTGTAGCCCCCTGTAGTTATAGACATGCCCTCTATATCCATATATTGTTCCTTAAAAATGAAAAAAGTTACTCTCTTCTCCTCTATTTGTTCCACTTCTGTACAGCTCATGCTGGGAGCTTATGTCCGATATGGGATTGTAACATGATCGGTACATCACGCCATCTACACTGCTTACTACCATGCATCGATGGCCTCGGGGCCCACCGCCAGGAGATTACTGCCATCCGTAGGCTATATTTTCAATGCTTAATTTCTTGATTCTTTATATATTTCTAATGTTGCATACACTTATTATCACCGTACATATTTTTTACAACCTTCTATGTGTCAAAGGGGCTTTTGGGCCTCTTCAGGAAGCAGGGCCCTGTAGCAGCTGCTATCGCTGCACCTTCTGTAGCTACGCCCCTGCTTACAAACTGTCCTCATCTTTTCAGTTAGTCATTGAAAGGAATGAAGTATTTTAGCCTCTCAATTTTTTTGTTACTCTTAGAGCCAAATTTTCTTCACTAAGTTGTTCCACATATCCAGTTTACTGTTATGGAGGGTAATTACAGCTTATCCACACCAGAATAGGTCTAGAAATTAAAAACACACATTGGGGCTGTGTAGACAAAAGACATTTCTTTACTTCATAGTTTAACGCAGGTGCATAAAAAACATAGTTCAAATGACAAACACCTTAGGCAATGCAAACATAATAGAAACGTGGCAGTACTTAGCTGATGCTTTCTCCTTTAGTTTGAAATAAAATAGTCCAAATATAGACATTAGAAGCTGATAGACGTGGAGGGCAACTACGTGCTGCCAAGCAGCGACATAGCTGCACTCCACGATTATCGGCTTCTAATGTCTATATTTTTAGTATAATATGTCAAACTAAAGGAGAAAGCATCAGCTAAGTACTGCCACGTTTCTATTATGTTTGCATTGCCTAAGGTGTTTGTCATTTGAACTATGTTTTTTATGCACCTGCGTTAAACTATGAAGTAAAGAAATGTATTTTGTCTACACAGCCCCAATGTGTGTTTGTAGTTACTATTGAGGAGTCTAAGCAAGGTACTCCTAACGGTTGAGACTAAAACGTGTGCAGTGACTATTATACGGCATCTATGCATAATTGAATTAGGTATAGAAATTAACCAGAATATCTCCCATTGACTTAAATGGGGTTCGAGTTTGAGTTCTAGTTCGAATAGAATCTAATCGAACTAGAACTTTTTACTGCTCGCTCATCTCTACGAGAGACCTCTGTACGTTGGCGGATTTGTGCTTACTGATTCTTAGTTTAACAGATCTGCTGGTTTGCTCTACACAGCCCATGCCACATGGGTATTTTAGCAGATATATAACATTTTTACTTGAACAACTGTGAAAACCTTTGATCTTAATTAATTTCTTTTTCTTGGGATGGATGGGAAACTGATGTTACTTTAACCCCTTAAGGACCCTGGACATATGAGTACGTCCCAGGGCCCCTAAGGGGCTTTCCAGGGGGGTCGCTCCGCGACCCCACCGCACAGCCGTTGGGTGTTAGCGGCTAATCGCCACTAACACCGTCCGTTCCAGCGTGAGCGGGCAGCGCCACCCGCCCGTGCTGTTTAACCATTCAGATGCTGCGGCAAAAATGGCCACGGCGTCTGAATGAATTGAGATCAGTGCCGCACACCGATCTTCAGGGTGATCGGCATCGCCACAGCATACCTGCAGCGATCCGACACCCGGACACCCGGAACAGTCTAATGCATTGTCTATGCAATGCATTAGACTTCATTGACAATCGCGCCACCTAGTGGTCAATTCCTTATTTATTTCTACATCCAAACACTGGATGCTTGATTTTCCCTGAAAATTCAGAATTATGAATGAACATGTTTTCAAAATGTTTCATATATAGATTTGCTACACTTGGAGCCACAGGGGACCCCATAGAGGTGTGTTTTAGCTGCAGGTATCCCCAAATATAAAGTAGTTTTTTTGTAAAACTAGAGCAATGTCATTAGAAAAGCAATATGAGAATTGGATAAGGAAGTGTCTTTGGATAATGCCTCACATACTGCCATGCAGCCATGTTCATATGAAAAGTTAGTATAACTAGAGTACAAAGCCGTTTAACATCAATTCTGTCTACCTCATTAATTATCTGCAGAAATTGATTAGTATCCATGAGGCAATGAAAACATCTAGGGGCTCCATAAGAGACCCAAACTTTGAAAAATGTCTACAGAGAGGAGACTGTGAAGATTTGTGAATTTTGGGTAAAAATATGTAATCGGAGAATGGGGATTTTTGACCTGGAGTGCCTCCTTTATCATAGAATCAATAAGCCCTAATTCAAATGCTTCTTCTATTGTTATATCTATAATTCTCCAAAATTCTACAGTACGATTATTACTCAATTTTCTATATACTGAACCATCATTTAATTGGCTCACAGCTTCTAACATTTGTCCATGACAACTGTAGCCCCCCCATTATCGGCCTTTTCAATGATCATATTCTGATCATTTTTTAATTCATTAAATGCTTTAATCTCAGATGAGAGGAGGTTTCCATGGACAAAAGGAGTCACGTTCCTTTTTTTTGCAACTTCATTAGATACCATTTGATTAAATACTTCAAGGACAGGACTTTGTATTATTGAATCAAACTGACTTTTTTGAACACCATTTTTTTTTTTTTTATTGGAATAGTTGGAAACTGATTGTTTATTGAAGTCTTAATCTAATTGAACGGCATAACTTAGAAAAATCTACTGTAAATTTAAAAAGATTACTGATTAGTGGGAACATAATTTAGTCCTCGATTGAGAACTTTCTGTTGCATATGAGAGAGTTAATGCAATAATACAGTTGAAACCAGAAGTTTACATACACTATGTAAAAATAAACATATGCATGTTTTTCTCACTAACATGAAATCAGAATAAACCCTACCAATCTTAGGTCAATTAGGATTACCAAAATTTTTTATATTTGCCAAATAAAGAATAATGAGAGAGATAATTTTTAAAGGCATTTTTATTACTTTCTGCAAGGTGAAAAGATTACATAAATTTCATTAGTATTTGGTAGCATTACCCATAAACCATATGACTTAGGTCAAATGATTTAGATATCCTTCCACAAGTTTCTCACAATAGTTGATAGGACTTTTGGCCCATTTTTCCTGTCAACTGGTGTAACATTGATTTGGCTTAGTTATCCTTAAACCACTTTTTAACCAGTTTGGCCGTATGCTTCAGGTCATTGTCCATTTGAAATACCCATTTCCGTCCAAGCTTTAACTTCCTGACCGATGTCTTGAGATGTTGCTTCAGTATTGACACATAATCTTTCCTCATGATGACATCTATTTTGTGAAGTGCACCAGTCTCTCCTGCAGCAAAACAACCCCACAACATGATGCTGCCACACCCGTGTTTCCCAGTTGGGATGGTGTTCTTAGTACTTGTTTCACTGTGTATAATGACACAATCTTACCAGCTTCAGCCAGCATCTTTACAAGGTCTTTTGTTTTTGTTCTTGGGTTGATATGCACATGTCGGACCAAAGCACATTCATCTCTGAGACATAGAACCCATCTCCTTCCTGAGTGGTAGGATGGTGGGACATTCCCATCTTATTTGTCCTTGAGTGTAATTGTTTGTACAGATGAATGAGGCACCTTCAAGTATCTGTAAATTGTACCCAAGAATGATATCGACTTCTGCAAGTCCACAATTCTCTTTCTGATATCTTGGCTGATTTATTTAGACTTTCCCTTGATGTTATAAATAGAAGCAGTGTGTTTTGGGTGGGTGTTAATGACATCCACTTAGATATGGCCAATAAATCAGAAGCTTCCAAAGACATGACATCATCATATGGGCTGTCCTAAAAAAATTTGTTTTAAAGCAAAGTAATCCTAGTGTATGTAAACTTTTGACTTTGCAGAAAGTAATAAAAATGCCTTTAAAATTCTCTCTCTCATTATTCTGGCATTCGGTAAAAAATAAATCATTTTGGTTCCTAATTGTCCTAAAACAGGGACGGTTTATTCTGATTTCATGTCAGAGAGTGAGAGAAAGATGCAGATGTGTCTCTTTATAAAGTGTAGGTAAACTTCTGGTTTCCACTGTATATTCACTGAGAGTTCATGATTTCTTCAGATTTCTCTGCGTCTGTTGTTGTGGTTGGCGATTTCCTGTTCTCATACAATCCTGGTTGCTACCGACAGTATCGTTGTGTATCGACCAGAAAAGGAACTGACTTTTTTGTGTTTTCATATATGACTGTAAACGTGAGGTCCATAGTTTGTTGTTCAGCTCTATGGACATTTGAATCAATATCTCATGAAACTCTTCTAAAGATAAGTTATTTAACATGCTTGCATGCTCATTTTTTGCTAAGTTGCAAAAAATATGTACAGTGATAATAAGTGTATGCATTGTTAGAAATATATAAAGAATCAAGAATTTAAGCATTGAAAATATAGCCTACGTGTGTTGTTCATTGGAAATAGTGGGGATATGAAGAGGACCTTCACCAAAGGCTAAACATATGCATACCAGAAAAAAATAAGAACAAAATAACGGTGTTCCTTTTTAAATGTCAAACTTGTGGTTTACTGGGATTACTGGCATCCCAATGGGCCCCAAACTCTGTGGTAGTGGGCCCTGAAACCTACAATGCACGGTAGTAAGCAGCGCAGGCGACATGATGTTCTCGGGATGTATGCGTTGGACTAGGGTCCCATCAGAAGTCCTCCGATGGGACAATCTAACACTGGTTGTGCCATTCTTCTATTATTCCTCCTAGAAATGGATTACTAAATCTGTGAGATGGGTGTTACCCTTACAGCTTTCAAGGGGGTTTGTCCTTGCACACACTGACTCTCATCACTGGTTGGACAATCTGATCAGACTCTGCTGGGACACCCCCACACTCCAATCAGAGGTGTAATTTACAGCTTCTGAACCCCAGTGCAAAATCTATATCTGGGCTCCCACCTAATCATATATCACTTGGTGTTTTACTATGTTTGTGACTGCTTCATCTTATTTTACAAAAATTATCTACATAAAAAAAAACATATCAGGAACAGATCACAAACCACAGATCTTCTTAAAGCCCTGGAAAAAGGCTCCATATACTCCCATTATCGACATGTTAGGTCTCAAGTTCACTGCCAACCTGTGAGTTACATGTAGGCTTTAATACAAACAAAGTAATAGTCTATAGTTAGATAATGCTATAAAATAATCATTGTAAATTTAAGATAATTATCCTCCTGCTAGTTTGTATCTTCTCAATGGGGTTAAATTCCCAAACACATGAACACTATAAAATCAACTCTCTCCGGTTACACAAGGAGAAAAAAAAACAAGCAGACCTGACTGTACAACATATCTTTTATTCCGAGGTATTTCACTAACATTACAAAAAGAACCTAATAAATGTAAATGGATGCTTATTCTTTATACACAGATATTTTCCTATTACTATTATTATCATTTACTTACTGTATATGGTATCATCACCCCCCTATTATCTCAACTGGTTACCCATTGAAGCCTAGTGGTTTACTAGATGGAACTGCTTTACCTTTTGTAGTTCATCAAGATGAATAGGCAAATCTAGAAATTACACACAATTACACACAATGGTCAATAGTTAATCGTGTTATAATCCAAATAATGTGTGGTGCTGTGTAGTGATAAGTTCACTAGGTGCAGTGCTACACAGAGCGCCACAGCCTCACTGCATTACTCAATATGGGGCTTTTAGTCATCCTAATCATATGATATCACCAAGTTGAGAAAATCACTTTAAATATTCTAAGTGCATACAGCACTAAGATAAATACAGCAGAAAAAAAAAAAAAATAAAAAAAAATGTGATATTTTATTTACGCAAGTTAATGTTTTTAAAATAAAATAATTACGACAATGAAAAAAAAAATATTTACACTCTGATGATTATCAGCATTTGCCTTTTAAGTCAGGTTCCTTTCCTATGGAAGCAGGGTAGCAGTCTTCTCCCGATTACTGTTCAATACTATAGTTAGGGTTTTTGTCTGAAAATGTACTGTGTGAGAAGGAATATACATGGCACACTAGGAGGAAAAATAAAAGAATAATTTGTCGTAGGCCTCCTTCTATTGAAAGACCAAGTCCAAATGGAACCCCTTATGACAGTGTCCTGAAGATTCTTCAGCGATTCAGAGACTATGTACTGCATCTATGTACTCTTCCTACTATATGCTGACACTGGGACTTTTCATGCTAATTAGCCCAAATAGTATCTATTTTTCTCAAATCCCCTTATTTTAGGGAATTCACTTTCTGATATCTTCAATAAAACATATTTTTTCTCCTATTCAACTCTTAGTTTGCTGTAGATATTGCTTCTCATACTGCTGTTGGTACCCTTACGAGACTTTCCGCTGAGCATCTATTGAATATCCTAGCAGTGTTCAATATCTGTTACTCTCTCTTTACTCTTTACCCATGAACCTATTAAATTTTTGTCCGCAGGCCAACAACATGAATGACTGTATAAATGCCAGCTCTAAACAGGAATTTTACATTGTTGCCTTCTCAGGGTCTTCTGTGAAACAACTTGTGCTGTTTTTTAGGGTTATTGGTCATTTTATCTGAATAGCTTTTTATGGGGAATTATGGCACGACTAGTGTAGATTAATTATCTTGTGTGCTCCATATCAAAATTACACACTCCAATGTATTTCTTCTTGTGTAACCTTGCCATTGTAGATTTTGTATCCACCTCTACTTGTCTTCCTAAGTTGCTTAATATTGCACTGATCCAAGATCATAAAATCTCTTTTCCTTTTTGCATGACCCAGATGTTTTTTTTCCTCTTGTGTGCTAATGGTGAAATTTTCATGCTGACATCAATGGCTTATGACCGCTATGTGGCAGTATGTAAGCCCTTACAATATTATGCAATAATGGAAAGGAACACCTGCATTGCAATGGCAGCCATCTGTTGGATAATTGGCACTGTAAATGCTCTATCACACACAGTATTGACTTCCATATTGCAGTTCTGTTATTCACATAATATCAATAATTTTTTTTGTGATCTGAATTCGGTAATTGCTCTTTCTTCTTCAGACATCACAAGCAGGAAGGTTTTTATGTTCTTTGAAATTGTTATTATCTCACTTGTACAGTTCCTGCTCACAATGATCTCTTATACTTTTATCTTCTCTGCCATATTGAAGATCCGTTCCTCAGCAGGACGGATGAAAGCTTTCTCTAGCTGCACCTCCCACCTCATCACTGTTATATTATTCTATGGACCACTTATGTTCTTGTACATGAAACCTGAATCCGAAGATTCTAGAGATCAAGACATGATGCTTTCAATGCTTTATATTGTTGCTGTTCCCATGTTAAATCCTTTGGTCTACAGTCTAAGAAATAAAGATGTTTGGGAGGCTATTGTCACGTTAATAAAAGAAATCACGGCAAAGGTCTTTCTACAAGACTGAGGTCCACATGTATGAAAACTGTCTCGGTCTAAGACTTTCTTTGTCGCCCATAGCAACCAATCAGAGCCACCCTTTCATTTATAAAGTGCCAGAAAGAGAAAGGGGTGCTCGGCCTGGTTGTTATGGGCAAGGAAGTAAGTCTTAGACACAGGCAGTTTTCATACATGTCCCCCTTAATATTTGGATGACTGGACATCCACAGAGCATTGACATTTCTGCAATACCAGGTTGGACATTTGAGCCAGCCATGGTATATGAGTCAGTTTTCTGAAACATAGGGCAGCAATAATGTTTTTCTATTGAAGATGACCAGGTTGCCCACTTGGAGAAAAGCTTGGAGACAGCTTGCTATTGGGAAGACACATTTACATTGAATATGGTTTCTCTCTTTTTGACTCATTAGATACAGCACAGCATAGAGGTTAGAAGCAGAAGGTTTCCCCATTTTATTTTGGGTTTTGGGAAGAGGATTTCAGAACAAGAACTCAACACTCACCCTCAGAAGTCTCATCAGTTTAGCTACCTAGTATTATTCATCCACCTCCTTATGTTCATTACTAGATTGACTAAGTGGGACATGGAAGACCTACATATATAATCTCTGTGCATATTTACTTCTTCTGATGTATATAATGGCATGCATCTGAGTAAGGATGGAAAAATACAGCAACAACCTCATAAGCTCTTCCAGCTTACTGTAGCTGTTGGATGTAAATTTGTAACTGTGATATAAAACCAGCGAATCCATTTATCCTGGGACTTTTTCAGCCTGTCCAGTATGGTTACATCTGTCTAACAATCGTATAAGTTTGAGGACTCTTTAGATGGGCAAACTAAGGAGGGAAAGCCTGTAGTAAAATGCTCAAAGAGAGGATAACAAAATGTTGTTATAGAGTCAGCATGTGATAGTTATGCCTCTATGATATTTTATATATGCACATTTTAGTTTCCTTTGTTTACAGATAAGAGAATATAACACACAAACCTGTAATATACAAGCTCAACTCTGCTACATACTGTGAGTGAAACTGTACCCCTATTATGTAGGTAATGCAATAATATACTCTGAAGTAGAGTTCCCATGGCAGACATTCGGCTCCAACTAAAAGGAGGCAGAGATGCTTGCTTGTGGCTCTTGTTTGAACTCTTTTTGGCAGACTTACTGGCTCAGCAAGTAATGTCTTTATCTGTTACTTCTTTTCTACTCAAACTTTTTTATCATAAGACTGATAAGAGAAGCATGGAGAAATGACTACCTAAGGAGATAAAGTTGATACAGCAAGACTGGGCTTGAATCCGTTAAAATCCAAAAAATGTTTTGGGCCCTTTGCAAATAAAACACTTTGGGCAAAATCCAAAAAATGGCATTCCCCCAATAAAGATAACAGCCAAAAGGGCTTAACTGTTTTCGGGCGTAAAACGCCCAAAACGCGTTAGCCTTGGCTGTTACTCTCATTGGGGGAATGCCATTGTTTGGATCTGCAATGTGTTTTATTTGAAAAGCCAATACATGTTTTGGATTTTAACGGATTCAAGCCCAGTCTTGCTGTATCAACTTTATCTCCTTACGTGGACTATTTGTGATGCCATCTCCAGGCGGGATACCAGATGGGAGCGATCCGGTTGCTGACACTACGTGGGTGAGCTGGCATATGTATTTTTACCTGTTTTCCTATACAAGAAATGACTACCTACCTACTGGTGGCCTGTATCTACCTACCTACATGAATGACTGTATAAATGGCAGCTCTAAACAGGAATTTTACATTGTTGCCTTCTCAGGGTCTTCTGTGAAACAACTCGCACTGTTTTTAGGGTTATTGGTCATTTATCTGATAGCTTTTATGGGGAATTTGACAATTATTATTCTTGTGTGCTCCATACCAAAATTACACACTCCAATATATTTCTTCTTGTGTACCTACAGGTGGCCCATATCTACCTACCTACCTACTGTGGCGACTATACCTACCTACTGGGGACCCCTATCTACATACCTACCAACTGGGAGACCCTATCTAGCCTACCTACCCGGGGCCCCTATCTAGCGTACCTACCTACTGGGGGCAGGTATCTACCTATCTACCTACTGGGGCCCTCTCTACCTATCTACCTATGGGAGGCCCTATCTACCTATCTACCTACTGGGGGGCACAATCTTCCTAGTTTTCTACTGGGGGACTCTAACTACCTAACTACTGGGGGAAGTCTACCTACCTACCTTCTGGGGGCCCTATATACCTACCTACAAGAGGGAGACCTATATACCTATGTACCTACTAGGAGCCTCATATAACTACTTATGGGAGGCCTATATACCTAGCTCCCAGGAACCCTACCTACCTACCAGGGCTTCAAGGGAGTCATTTTTACCATTTGAGGCACTATGGATGGGGTGTTTGTACATGGGTGGGTACAGGTGAAAAGATGATACAAAAGTGTGGTGTTTGTGTCATAACTTCTGCAAGGATGAGTGGTGGCCGGGAGAATCCTTCATGGTGGTCTGATGAAGAAGAAAAGGGAAAGTGAACGACTCATCAGAAAAGACATTATCTGTGAGTCACTAAATTTAACTGCATTTGTATCTCTGGGATAGTGGAACAGCCTCACTGTGTACACTCAGTAAAATCATATGTGTGACTTATCTTTGTAAAGTATTCTGTTACATTCTGCTGTTTGGCCCCAAGATGCCACTGTTTCTAGTGTATGCAAATTAGAGACTTGTGATGAGGATCGACTCAGCTTTCTCTGAATCTGTTAGGCTCTGAACTGTAAGTTGCTCCAGAGAGAGAGAGGAGGCTGGCTGTCTACATTGATACTGTTGTTTGAGAAAGCTCTTGGACGGACGGAACACTCTGCAGAGACTGAGAGCAGTGAGTACATCTGGGATGTGAGCTCCATCAGCAGGGATCTTCATCTCAGAGCACGAACTGCTGGCCATCGCAAGGTACCCCAGTCACATGTGTGCACGCCAACTAACCCAGGCCTGTGTGCAGGCCTGTAGTTAGTTTAGTTAGGGCAGGTTTGGTTTCAGGCCATAAGGGGTTACCCAAGTTCGCCTTCCTATTAGGGACTTTGAAAAGGGATTGCTATAGAACTGTTATTCGCATGACTGGTTCCCCTACAAGAGAATTTGTATTATATGTGTATTTCAGGGGAAGCGGGTAAACCTGGTTGAGTTGTAAGCTGATGTGCTGCACCGCGAGCGCGCCTGTGAATGGCACCACACACGATCGTTACTGTTTGTTTGTAAGGCATTAAAAGGTAAAGGGTGTTCGGTCTTTCCGAACCCCCCCGGGTGGGTAAGCTTATCGAGCATCCAGAGGATATACTCCTGGCAGTGCGCTATGCAGCATAGGAGTCTCAGGCACAAATTTATATGCAAGTGTTTGGGTGGTTTATTCACCATACTTTCCTAAAAAGTTAAGTAAATCAAACTGTTGTTGAACTGGTGTTGGAGTCGTGTTTTTTGTCCGTGACTTTGCGGTATTCCAGGAAGCCTACCTCGGTACACGTATTACATATCTACCATTCTATGGTCACTGTATGGAGATAGTAAACAGACTGTAGAGCCTGTGTGCTCTTGTATCTACCACTATATGTTCACTGTATGGCAGTAATATTGGTCTTGGTGTAATGGTTTAGATCCAGTAACAGTATGGTGATATTATTCAGTATGTCTATGGTGGAGCTATGTGGTGGTGATGTCGCAGTATTATTTGGTCTTTGGATATTGTAGTTATTTCTTTATATTGATCTTGGTATGCTGGTTTGGTCAGTAATAGAGATGGGTGAATTTCTCAAAAATTCGATTTGCTGAGTTCGATGAATTTTCCGACAAAATTAGTTCGGGACGAGTCGCGTTAAAAAACAGCTATTTCCTGGCTGCAGAGAGCCTGTAGAGTGCTGTAGAATGTTGTGCCATGCTTAAATATGCAGAGAGAGCTTGGTTTTGTCTTCATCCAATGCTGTGTTTTAGTATGACACGCACATGACTGCCGCCGCTCTTAGAATAGCTTCACTCAAAATTCCGGGAAATTATGGGAGCAAAATGGCCAAAAAACAAAGTGGAATCAGCCTGATAGAGTCATCAGCCCAGGAAAAAAAAACAAGCTGGGCCCAAACCCCAATAGTTCAAAAACACAATAATTTTCCTGGAGCGTCACAGGTCGCGCACAGAAAGGGGACGTGGCAATAGCCACCCAGAGAGGGGAATCTAAGTGGTCCCGGTTTTTCACCAGAGGCCCCCGAAAAAGGGGATGGCTTGCTGCGGCGGGAGTCTCCCAGGTGCTACCCCTGATGTGACTTGCCTTCGGTGGCACCCCGGGGTGTAGAAAGGGCAAAATGGGGGCAAACCGGATCGGGGAAAAGTTAAAGGGGTCGGGAAAACCCGGGCGGGACGTGGAAAGGAAGGGAGGCAAGGGGTACGGTACCTGAAGACGACGGGGGGGCTCAAGGAAATGCTTTCCCTCTATGGGGTCTAAAGATTATTATTATTTATTTCATAGTCCCGAGGCTTTTTTTTTACTTTCTGTAATTTGGGAATACGATTACATTCTTCATAAGAAGAAACTCTCCAAAGCCTTTTGCAGCATTTCTTTTTGTTCCCCCTTCCATTTTTGTACTAAATTCCATCACTAAGGCACCAAAAACAAAATAACACCAAAAAAAATCCCCGTAGTTAGGGTCTCCTTCAGTTCAAATTCCATACGCTGCATTTGAACAAATTTTGGTGCACCAGAAAATGGATTCAAACTCCACTTTAACTTATAATAAACCCTTTTGGAAATTTTTTAGTATTAGATGAGCTGATGGAGGAATTGCCTTGGGCCCAAAAAAGGTTTTTGGGGCATTTCAAAAATGATTATGGGGATTTCCTATAGTACTGAGTTTTTTCCCCCCTCAGCAGCTGGGAAAAAGGCTCCCATTTTGGACCGGGGAGGGGGGGTCCAAGAGGGGGGGGAAACCAGAAGTCATTTCCCGCCGGGGGTGACTATTCGCTTCAGTAGCCCGGAAAAACAGCTGTGCGGGCCATGGCGCAAGTGACTCTGAGGGACTCCCCGCCTCCATCCCACTGTATACTGCCACATGCCTTGGGGGAAAGTGGCCCAAAATTTCGAGTTGGGAGGTACCCGCAGCCACAGCAGCAGCATGAGGTCAAAATGGCACAATCACAGTGTGGAGGGACGGGGAGCAACAGCAGAAGCAGCAAAGAGGTAAGAGTGCACAATGACACAGTGTGGAGGTTTCGGCAGCACCACAGCACACATAGGTCAAAAATGGCACAATGCACGTGGGAGTGACGGCAGCAACAGCAGAGCAACATGAGTCAGACAGTAGCCAATGACAGAGTGTGGACAGGGCAAAACGGGATACCCTCAAGTGGCACAAGACAAGTGTGGGGCACGACAGCAGCATGAGGCATAGAGGGCACAATGACGGGGGTGTGAAGGTTACGGCAGCAGCAAAAACAGCAGCAGCAGCTTTGAGGCAGGAGTGGACAATGACACGGGGGGAGGGTCAGGACCAGCAACAGCAGCAGTACATGAGGTAATAGAGTGCACCCAAAGACAGATTGGGGGTTGGGGGAATACCATCCCTGGTAAAGATGGGGGGAGGAGATGGAGAAACTGGGGAGCAGATGTGTGGCATAAGGGGGGGGGCATCAAATAGTGGCGAGGGGTTGTTTTTTAAACCAACTCATTTTTCAAAATATGCGGGCCATGCCTGCTCCAGGAATTTTGTGCCACTGCCACCCGCATTAAAACCTGCCACCTTTTTTGTTTGTTCAAAAATGTACAAATTGTTTAATGAAGAATCTGTATAGATAAATACACACCCTGATTTGAATCCAAATAACCCTAAAAGGCTTGGGTAACCCCTTGGGTTTAAAAATTATGCTACAGAAACACCAGGAAACAATTAACTGGTTGTGCGTGTAAAAAACGCCATGATTTTATGAATAAGAAAGCCAAACAGGGTTTAAAAAACCCTTGGTGAATTCTAAATTAATTCTACAGAAAGACACGAGTGAAAAAAATCTTACTCGTCTTTGTGCATTAAAAACACCATTTATTTTACTGAATATAAAGCACCAACAGGCTTAATTTACCCCTTGAATATAAATTGGCGCCAAAGAACATCACCAAGGAAATAATTTAACTGGTATGAGGGTGTATAAAACGGCTATGTAATTTTACTGATACAAAAGCACAAAACAGGGCTTAGATAACCACTTGGATATAAAGTTGCGCTACAGAAATCACCCAGGGAATAAAAAGTAAATTAACTGGTCCAGTAGGCGTGCTAATAAACGCTTGATTGTATTTTACTGACTCACCAAAAGCACTAACTGGCTTAATACAATTAGAACTACTGATGGAGTCATTTTGACCTCCTTTCGTTTTTTTTTTCCCTCTTCTGTGAACTACATTTTTCATGAATTCCGGCTTGAAAAACTCAGTGACTTTTCTCAATATGTTGTGAAATATAGATTTTGTGAAATAAATAATTTTGGTGAAAATAATTTGCCAGCGTTTTTCAAAACTTTACCAAGAAATACTGAGGGAGTCATTTTGACTCACTACTATATTTTGAGGTCTTTTGTCACTAAAATGTTGCTTATAAAGTTTTGTGCAATAATTGGTTTTGAATCTTGTCTGATTTACCTGATGTTCAAATAGATGCTAGTTGCAATTTACATGTTCAAAACTTTTTTCCATTGTTCTACTCGTGTTTTTACCTGCTTGTATTACTGTGTAATGCTGAACAAATTAGATTGTTGTACTCTAGGCTCTTATCTTATGCTAATGAAGGGTGGTGTCTTCTTTCTAAGGTTCTAGCATAGGTGTCGCAAGTATTTGGTAGTAACTTTACTATCAGTTCAAGACTGAAGAGTCAAAGAGGAAACAGACGCCACGACATAACGAGCTCTGAAGAATCATACAGGTATGATATTGTTATAATGAAATAGTTTAGCTGCCGGTCACTGATTCAAGCCACCTACTTTTGAAGGTGGCGATAAATCAGTTATTATTTCTTTAGTTATCACTTTCATTTCTATTTTTCAGCAGGGTAAAATCTATATAGAATTGATGGTCATTTGTTGAGGAATATGGAGAGGAATAGTCGTTGAAACTAGCTCTCACGGATTATTCGGCTTATTGCTTGAATCCATGTACCGGGAGATATGAATCGCAATACGATATTGCATAGGCAACATGTATTGATTCTGGACAGTGATGAAGATTTCATTTCAGACACTATCAAGTGATCTGAAGACTCAGAGAGGACACAATCCAGGTAGGTAAGTAGTTATGTGTATTTATTGTGTCTTCCACACACTTGAATTGGGACTGTGCACACTAGCACAAGATGATTTCTTGGCTGAAATGCCATCTGGATATCTCTTGCCGCCCACTCCACAGGGCCGTACCTGCCCGCTTCATGCTGAAGCTCCGTCCACCGAAACCCGGGCTGAAGCCGCTGTCCAGGCGACTGATGCAGCGCTTGCTTACGGCCTAAGCACGGCTCCGTCCACGACATGGGGCTCACAGCCCGGGCCACTATTCGGGAGCAGCGAAGCTTCGGTTATGAAAAACTCCCGCATCTTGTACCTGAGCGGGCATCGCGTCGGTACGGGCCGGATTGTGGTGGAGACATTATCGGTGGATATTCCGCCGATATCCAGCCACGTGTGCTCGGTCCCTTACAAGAACAACAAAAATTCTAAATATCTCTATCAACTCTTTTTCAAGATATATCCAAGCACTAATCAATACTGGGGTCGGGCTCATTCAGTTATGTCTGCATCATGGGGACCATCCTCCTGGGCCCGTGGACTAGAAAAAAATCTAAGACAAGCCATAAACGTCACCAGAAATGATAAGAAAAATAAGGGTAACGATGGCAGGCGAAGGTAAAGCAACAGAACCTAAAACACAGTGAAGGCGAATCTGACAGGAATACCTAGTTTCAGCGGATGGTATTCAAATGGAGAATCTCTGGTTAAATTGTTCGGTGAACACTTCGATGGTAGGCCGTGACAGACAAAATATCTTCGAGAAGCACCTGGCCCCTACCAGGATACGCCGAGAAGAAATATCCATTTATCGATAGTCTATTGAGCGCATGGCGTTTAATTTTTTGATTTCATATATATTGCACATAATATAAAGAAATGTACGCTTCAGAACGAATGCCAGGACAATTAATTTACAGTTTCACGCTCTATCTGATGAGGAGCTAGAGCATTACATTGCGATATTTCTTGTCTCGTGGATCATATCTTGGGAACGAACCACGTCATCGATTAGCAGTATTTTTGGTGTACATGAGACTGGGGTATACCGTTTTGCATAGCAGACATTGCTCAGGTACCCTGCTTTGTTGTAACTATGAGGTTTCTCAGATGCTTGATGAGAAATCTACACTTATCTCGGACGAGACTGCAACGGAGAACAAGTTGTTGACTCTATTTTCTACTGTGTGGGACAGGTTTATTGTACAATTGTATTGAGATCGGTGTTACAAACCTGTGCCCATACTTAACGGTGATGAGCACACTTTTCCCAAGCAAAACTAGGTGTCCATTCACACGCAGTACATGCCTTCAAACCAGATATAAATATTGTCTCACTCATAATCATTGGCCTAGATGTTGATAAGGATAGCAAGAATATCTGGCAAATGGCTTCCCTTTTCTAGGCAAAGATGACTCACGCCGTGTGCTGAGGATAACCGTTTAGCGCCTGACCATGTGGTAATGAAAGTTATTGGACCCCGTTTTGAAAAAATTTCGGCTACAATGTTACAACCGTAAATGTTTTTACTTCAGTAATATTAGCTAAACAGCTAAAAAGCAATAAGGAACAACCTATCGTTCAGGGTCACACTGAGAAGATAAGGCTGAGAAGTGCCTAAAGAAATAAAATCCATATGAAAGCAGAGAAATTGTACAACTCTAATTGCCTGTTTAGATCAATGAAGGACAATTTTACACTTACAGTATATCAAGCGAAAGGTCAACAAAAATGTGTTGTCTTATGAGTTCCGTCCATCCCAGATGTTGTTTGGTGCGTCATGATTCCGCTTAAAAAGAAAAAACTCCAGAACACGGTAAAGTCTTGTACAATGAACAAAAATATGGAAGTAAGCATCTGTAGTGATGTCAGATGGCATCGAAAATATACCACAGAAACTTGCACTAAGGAGATGGACTGTTATGCATCTTGAAAAAGCCTTTTAGAACTTTGCGAGGTATAAATGAGATTGGATAATATTCAAGGAAGATTACCACCAAAAAATGTTCACGGCAAGGCTTTTTTGCGTAACGCTTGTGATGAGTGTTGAGCGTGGTCCTTATGTCACAGATAGGGAAATAACGGGTTCCACGTCCCAAAGTTTTTACATGCTTTTCAGTATAGTGACCTGGCTTCAACCAATATTTTACCAGATCAAAGAATAGTGCAAGAAAAAAACAATAAGATCTGTCGCATATGTAAAAAGACTTGTCGGTAAGTCTTTGTGTGGGAATGTGTCACTGCCATAAATCAAAGGGCAAGTGCTAAATGTTCAAAAGACACAAAATGTTTCAGAAGGTGAATTCTGTGCCTTATCTTTCATTTTTTATGCTCTTCCAGACATTCGCTGCTCTGCTGTTTTTCGTTCTTCAGTTGTTGTTTGATAGTTGTGTGCACATGATAATCGAAAAAAAATGCTCTTGAAAAAGTCTATTATATTATTGTTATTTTCTGTAGAAAAATAGAACGAAAAGAAGAAAAAAAACTCAATCAAAAAGCATTATGTTGGATCTCACAATAATAATACATTTACAATAAAAATATAATTATAATAAATAACCCACCAACATGGAATGAAACATCAAAAATAAACGAATAACAAGCTAAGGAGGTCAAAAATGACTCCTTTCACGGTAGTTACTCTCAGGCTTGGGGGTCAGCTCAGAGGGTCCAGTAGTCCTTAGTCGTTAATAGAACTAATACCCCCTGGATCCATAAATCATGCTTCAGAAGATCACCAGGAAAAAAATTTATCGTCTTTCCGGCATTTAAAAACACATTTATTTTACTGGAATTATAAATCGCCAAACATGCCGTAATTACCCCTTGAATATACAATAATTGAGCCCCCAGAAATCTCCAGGAAAAATTTAACTGGTATGTGGCGTGTAAAAACGCTATGTATTTTACTGACTACAAAAGCACAAGCAGGCTTAGATAACCCTTGGATATAAATTGCGCTGCACAAGCAGCACAATGAAAGCAGTGTGAGGAGCGAGCATGGCGTCCGGACCTATATAGTGCAGTGACGTCACAGAATCTCGCCGGTCTCTGATTGGCTTCATCTCTGCACATGTCATTGAGGGTCCTACTTTCTTCCTCCCAGACTTCTCTGCCCCATGTCAAGCCATGTGCTTGTGGCCATTTTATCAATTAAAAACACGCATCGTTCCAGCGAATCACCCCAAACTCCGACTTCGTGCAGAATTGAAGTTTTCCTGAAATTCTAAACGAATTCCACTTCGTTAGAATCGATTCACCCATCTCAAGTCAGTAACATTAATACATAATGGTAAAACATAAAGGTATTATTCACCATTGTTGCTGTTTGGCAATATTGGTCTAGATATACTGTTTTGGTCAGTAAAATTATAATGGTGACACACGGTGATCATGTTTTGATATTTGCTGGCAATTGTATATGTAGTGACTCGCAAAATACAGATAAACTGTATTCTGTTAAACCCAACAAGAACTAAATCCAAAAATAATGGTGCAATTTAATTTCTTTTCTTGTTCACCCCTGAAAGAATTTTTTTCCTTTTTTTGGGGTGGAGTGGTTAGGTTTGAGGTGGGGGGCGGGGTTGGTGGGGCAGATGTATGGGCGGGGAGCCATGGGGCAAGGTTGGTAAGATAGGGAGGGGCCCAGATGCTTCAGCTGTCTGGGACCATGAAATTTCTGATGGCGGTCCTGTGTGTATTCAGGGTGATGTTCATTGTTGGCTTTCTTCCACTCATAGCATTTGACATTTAAGCCAGAAGTTCCATTTCAGAATTATCTGACTAGAGCACCTTCTTCCATATGTTCACTGTGTCCCCTACATAGCTTTTTGCAAATTGCAAATGTGACCTCTTATGGTTTCCCTTTAATAAGGGCTTTCTTCTTGCCATTCTCTATAGAGGCCAGATTTGTGGAGTACACGACTGATATTTTTCCTGTAGACAGATTCTCTGAGTTTTGGATCTCTAGAGATGTCAGTTTAGGTGGACGGCCATGTCTTGGGAGGTTAGCAGTTATGCCATGCTCCTTCTATTTACCGGTGATGGATTGAACAGTGTTTTTGTGAGGTCTTCAGAACTTGGGCTATATTTTTTAAACCTAACTTTGCAATACACTTTGCAACAACTTTATCCTTCAGCTGTCTGATGTTTTCCTTGGTTTTCATGATGCTGTTTGTTCACTAATTGTAACGGTCAGTGGTAGTGGATCCTCTGGACCACCACAAGCGTAGGTATAAGCCACACCAGGGAGCGGAGTCTAAAAAGGTCCGGTTTCCACCAGAGCCCACCACAAAGCGGGATAGACTTGCTACCAGGTCGCTATCCCTAACGTGACTTGCTTGCGGTGGCAGCTGAAGTGTTGCGCAGTACAGAATCGTGAAGCAGGCTCGTAGTCGGGGACAGGCAGAAGGTCAGGACAGGCGGCAATGGTTCGTGGTCGAGGGACGGAGGCAGAAGGTACGGTACACAGTAGACAAACAAGATACTCAGGAACGCTTCCTCTCAAGGCACAGGGCACTATCGATTCGGCAAGGTTACTGGGAAGGGGCAGGACTTAAATAGGATCAGCGCCCGATGAAACCAATCATCGGCGCGCTGTCCCTTTAAATTTGGCTGCAGTACCGCACGAACGCCCTAGGAGCGTGGTGAGGTAAGTGCCGGCCAGGGAAGGACGCTGCGGGCTGCGGGGACGGAGCTGTGGCATTGCCCGCCTAGAGCCGCTGCATGGGTGCAGATGCGTCCACGGCCAGGCACGGGGGCCGTGGATGCACCCGTAACAGTACCCCCCCCCCCTTCGGCCTCCCCCTCCTCCCCGCCCCTAGAAATCTAGTCAAAAGACCCCGGTCCAGGATGTTTTCCTTTGGCTCCCAAGACCTCTCCTCAGGCCCAAACCCCTTCCAATCGACCAAGAAAAATCATTTCCTCCTAACCGTCTTCATGGCCAAAATTTCCTTGACGGTAAAAACATAGGTAGAGTCAGCTACGGGAGACGGGGGAACCACCGACCAGGTAAACTGGTTAAGGACGACCGGTTTCAGGAGGGAGACATGGAAGGAGTTTAGGATGCGCATAATTGGAGGGAGCCGGAGTTTGTAGGCCACAGTATTGATGCGCCTCAGGACTTCAAAGGGACCTAAAAAAACGGGGACCCAGCTTGTAGCTAGGGATTTTAAAATGGATATATCTGGCAGACAGCAATACTCTATCCCCAGAACAAAGGAAGGAGGGGGTCTTCTCTTCGTCCGCTTGGGTCTTCATACGGGCAGAGGCCTGAAGCAGGGACTGGCGCGTCTCCCTCCAGATGGCGGATTGGTCGCGGACCAGATTATCCACAGCAGGGACATCGTAGGAGGCAGAGGGCAGTGGAAGGGGTGGGCGGGGATGCCGACCAAAGACGATGAAGAAGGGGTATGCCCCAGTGTAATCAGAGTCCAGGGAATTATACGAAAATTCCGCCCAAGGTAGCAGACTGGACCAATCATCTTGCTTGGCAGATGTGAAGTGGCAGAGATATGTACCCAAGACTTGATTCACCCTCTCCACTTGCCCATTGGATTGTGGGTGGTACGGGGAGTAGAAGTCCAGTTCCACTTGTAGAAGCGAACAAAGGCCTCGCCAAAATCTCGAGACGAACTGAACTCCCCGAACCGAAACTATATGTAAGGGAAGTCCATGCAGATGGAAGATATGTTTGAAAAAAATATTGGCGAGCAGGGGTGCAGAAGGAAGGCCAGGCAAGGAAACGAAATGAGCCATTTTGGAAAAACGGTCAGTGACCACCCAGATAACCGTATTTCCCTCAGAGGGCGGTAAGTCGGTTATGAAGTCCATGGCAATATGGCTCCAAGGATAGCTAGGCACAGGCAGAGGTTGGAGAAGTCCTGCAGGTTTGAGGCGAGGTGACTTGTTGCGGGCACAGGTGGTACAGGCCTCCACGAACTCCTTCACATCGTTGGCGAGACCAGGCCACCAGTAAAACCGGGAAATCAAGGAACAAGTCCTCCATACCCCAGGGTATCCAGCTATGCGGGAACAATGACCCCATTTCAGGACTCTCAACCGGAGCACAGGGCGCACATCCGTCTTCCCCGGGGGTACCCCTTGGAGGTTAGTGGGAGCCACAGATATCAGACGTTCCGGAGGTATGATATGTTGTGGACCAACCTTTACTTCCCCACTAACTTCGGAGGCACGAGAAAGGGCAACGGCCTTGATGTTTTTTTCTGCCGGTCGGAAATGGATAATGTAGTTAAACCGGGCAAAGAACAGAGACCACCTCGCTTGACGAGGGTTCAGACGTTGCACTGTCTGGTGATAGAGGAGATTTTTGTGGTCTGTGAAGATATTCACAGGGAAACGAGCACCCTCCAGGAGGTGGTGCGATTCCTCCAGAGCAAGCTTAATGGCTAAAAGTTCTCGATCCCCGATGGTATAGTTCCTCTCTGCCGGTGAGAAGGTCCTGGAAAAGAACCCACAGGTCCGAGTCTTGCCCTTGGGCCCCTTTTGGATAAGCAGAGCTCCAGCCCCTATGGAAAAGATGTAGACTTCTAAAAAGAAGGGTTTCTCGGTATCTGGCCGGGATAACACAGGTGCGGAGGCGAATGCTGCCTTCAACTTGGAAAAGGCGTCTTCGGCGGCGGAGGCCACAGTTTCGGGTTGGCATGTTTTTTAGTGAGAGCCAACATTGGTGCTGCCAACGTCGAGATATGCAGGATAAACTGCCAGTAATAATTGGCGAAGCCCAAGAAGCGTTGTATGGCCCTAAGGCCAACGAGTCGGAGCTACTGTATGACGGCAGACAGTTTGGTGGGGTCCGTCCGCAGACCTTTATCAGAGATTATGTAGCCGAGGAAGGGAAGGCTGGTCTGGTGGAATAGGCACTTTTCCAATTTAGTGTAGAGATGGTTCTTGCACAGGCGTTTCAGGATCTGGCGCACATGCGACTGGTGGGATCCCAGATCGGGTGAGAATACCAGGATGTCATCCAAGTAGACCACTACGCAGACATACAGGAGGTCTCTAAAAATGTCATTGACAAATTCTTGGAAGACGGCAGGAGCGTTGCATAAGCTGAAGGGCCTCACAAGATACTCAAAGTGCCCATCACGAGTATTGAAGGCTGTCTTCCACTCGTCACCTTCCCGGATCTGGATGAGATTATATGCCCCCGCAACCAGCCGGAGAAGTCGACTTGTGGATGAAACCTTTTCGTAAATTTTCTTCAACGTAGGCCGACATCGCCTGAGTTTCGGGTACGGAGAGTGGGTAGACCCTACCCTGGGGAGGACTAGTCCCGGGTAGCAGGTCTATGGGGAAATCATAAGGGCGATGAGGAGGAAGTGTCTCAGCTCACTTCTCGGAGAAAACGTCTTGGAAGTCCTGATAAGGTTGTGGTAGGCCAGGTAGTGGCTTGAGAGAGGACTGCGGAGGACTGGGGCGCACCCGGCGGGGTGCCGATAGACAACGAGACTGGCAGTCCGGACCCCAACGCAAAACTTCACCTGTCTTCCAATCAAGCGTAGGGGTGTGACGCTGTAGCCAAGGAAGCCCCAGTAGAACAGCTGAGGAAGAACGGGGTAACATGAAGAACGTGACCCTTTCCCTGTGCAGGGCTCCTACTTGTAGGACTCTGGTAGTGGATGGAGTCACTTAATAACTCACCACTGACGGAGGAAATGTAGGACTCTGTAGGACTCTGGTAGTGGATGGAGTCACTTAATAGCTCACCACTGACGGAGGAAATGACCAAGGGTTGGTCTAAGCGGACCACCGGGAGACGATATTTGGTCACCAACAAAGCATCCATAAAGCTCCCAGCCGATCCGGAACCCAGGAAGGCCGACACTCGGAACGAGATTCTGGAATTGGATGTGACCAGAGCTGGCAGTGTGAGCCGTGGAGAGGGATTGCTCACACCTAGGGACGCCTCTCCCATGAAACCTAGGTGCAGCGTTTCCCGGACGTTGCGGAAGAAGTGGACAACCCCTATGGAAGTGTTCGGGGCTGCCACAGTAGAGGCACAACTTCTCCTTACGTGTCGGGCGAGCTCTTGCGGAGTCAGGCTGGTACTGTCCACTTGCATTGCCTCTTCCAAGGCTGGCTGGGTAGGAGGCAGTGGGGGACGCAGAAACACTGGCGCAAGACTGGGTAGCTGACGTGTATGAGCTGGTTCACGCTCTTGGCGGAGCTCCTCCCGGCTCTCTGAGAACCGGATGTCAATGCGGGTCGCCAGGTGGATGAGCTCACTTAACGACGTCGGAGGGTCCCGAGGGGCGAGGGTATCCTTAATCTGGCTGGAGAGGCCCTTCTTGAACGTGGCGCACAACGCTGCGTTGTTCCAAGCCAATTCAGAGGCTAAGGTGCAAAATTGTAGTCGCCAACAGACAGTTTCCCTGCTGTAGGTTTAACAAAGCGGTTTCAGCAGATGAGGCGCAGGCAGGCTCCTCAAAGACCGTGGAACTCCTGCAGGAATGTCGTCAGATCAGCTGTGATAGGATCGCCTCGGTCCCAAAGTGGAGTCGCCCAGGCTAGTGCTTTCCCTTGAGAGGAGACTGACCACGAAGGCCACCTTGGATCTTTCGGACGGGAGCTGGCCAGCCATAAGTTCCACGTGGAGGACACACTGGGTGATGAACCCCCTGCAGGCCTTAGGGTCCCTGTCAAACTTCGTCGGCATGGACAACCGGAGTTTAGGGCCGGCAGATATCCCCAGAGCGACTGCTGCTGATGGAGCCACGGCAGCTGACTGCTGCTGCTGAGGGGCCAGGAGCTGCTGCATCATAGTAGTCAGTTGGTTCAGCTGTTGCGCTTGCTGCGCGATCTGTTTAGATTGCTGGGCCACGATGGTGGTGAGGTCCGAGACGCTCGGTAGAGGCACCTTGGCGGGATCCATGGCCGAATCGAACTGTAACGGTCAGTGGTAGTGGATCCTCTGGACCACCACAAGTGATGGTATAAGCCACACCAGGGAGCGGAGTCTAAGTAGGTCCGATTTTCACCAGAGCCCGCCCCAAAGCGGGATGGACTTGCTGCAGCGGATTGCTACCAGGTCGCTACCCCTAACGTGACTTGCTTGTGGTGGCAGCCGAGGTGTTGTGCAGTACAGAATCATGAAGCAGGCTCGTAGTCGGGAACAGGCAGAAGGTCAGGACAGGCGGCAATGGTTCATGGTCGAGGGACGGATGCAGAAGGTACGGTACACAGTAGACAAATAAGATAATAAGGAACGCTTCCTCTCAAGGCACAGGGCACTATAGATGTGGCAAAGATACTTTGAAAGCGCAGGACTTAAATAGGATCAGTGCCCGATGAAACCAATCATCGGCGCGCTGTCCCTTTAAATTTGGCTGCAGTACCGCGCGCGCGCTCTAGGGGGCGAAAGCGCGCCCGAACAGCCACAGGAGCGCGCGCCCGGCCCAGAACAGGAGCGTGGTGAGGGAAGTGCCGGCCAGGGAAGGGCGCTGCGGGGACGGAGCTGCGGCATTGCCCGCCGCCGGAGCCGCAGCAGGAGTGCGGGTGCGCCCGCGGCCAGGCACGGGGACCACGGGTGCACCCGTAACACTAATGTTCTCTGTTAAACCTCTTAGACCTTCACAAATCAGCTATAGTTATACTGAAATAAATTATATACAGATGTATTCTATTTACTAATTGGGTGACTTCTAAAGGCAATTGGTCACACTTGATTTTAATTAGCAGTATCAAAGTGCAAGGGGTTGAATATATATGCACATCACACTTTTCAGTTTACTAATAAGAAAAAATTTAGAAACACATATCATTTTCTTTACACCTTGTTACTCTGAGTAAAGTAATTGAAATACATTTAAGTTTGTGGCTGTAACATTTAAAAATAAGAAACAGCTTAAACAATATGAAGACTTTTGCAACCTGTCAGGTACATGCCTGTCAGTGTGATGTTTAAAAAGAAATCACTTAGGTTTTGCTTTAGGCACTGATGCTGTTTGTCACTTGTTGGGGCTCATGCACACTATACTAAAATGTAAGTTGTACAGAGTCTTTGATTTGGGTCATGTACAACAGTTAGATAATCCTATAAAATAGTTAATTTTTATACGCTTAAAGTAATTATCCTTCTAGATATTCTCCATCCTCTCAATGGGCCTTAATTCCCAATAACCTAAACATTATAAAATAAACTCTCTCAGGTCACACCAGGAGTAAAAACCGAAGAGAACTAATGGGAGACCATGTCTATGTAATTCTTCTGTACACATTCAATTGAAATCACGATATTTCAATATTAATCTGTATGTTTTACTGAATTTTTATCATTTACAGATGGTAATTTTTTATAATAAAGCCATTATTTACAGGTATGTGGCCTTCAGCATTCATATTCCTTTACATTGCACATCAATAGAGTAACATATTATAACTATTACAATAGACAGTGTGGTATAGACAAGTAAAACTATGTAATAAGATACACTAGAAATGAATCTTTTCTACTTGAGCTTGAAGTGTATAAAATGTAGGGACTAGATAAAAAATTTCAAGTCAAAGGAATATGCAGCTCTAGTTGTGTTAGGTGAAGGTGGAATTTTAAGAAACCATTGTCATAACAGGGAATTAATGTATGTAAATATAGAGGCTCGGCATGTATGTATGGGGCTGAACCTGAGTTGTCATTTTGGAACTAGAAAGCGTTAAATCTATGAACAGCCCTTGAACAGGTCCATAAATTCAGGCGCATTTTACACTGCTTTAAAGCCATTTAAAACTGGCCCCTATGTGCCTAGATCATACATGTTGCCCAGAGAGTTCCATTCACTTTGATCCCTGAAAAGTGTGAAAAACTTTTAAACTATTACAACAAAATATAGACTTCACATACCTTACTCTCTGACAAATATAATGAGGTGCTTTCAGATTTGAAAACCATCTGTAAACTGACTGTCAACCTTTTACATAGACTTAAATAGAAAATCCGTACAGTTATTCACACTACCCAGATTTTCTGCCAGACAGTTTTTTTACCGCCGGTGTAACGAAAAACTTAAAACATGTTCATTCTTCTGCACAGTTTTCGGGCAGAACATGAACAGTTCAATTTGGAGGAGGAGGGCTGAATCCACAAACTATGGACAGTCGGAAAAAATGTCCGTGGGAAAAAAACAACGAAATACTGATCGTATAATCCAACCAGTATTTTGTCATTACCTTGTGAACGCACCCTAACTCAGTCTGTCCATACAGTACACTACAACAAGTGCTTCTGCTGTTTACTTTCAGAAGCCCTAAAAAATGTATAGGTACAGTATATTCTACAGGAACACGTCATACTAGAAAAGTGATTCTATAAAGTCATGAAATAAATGCATGTAGAAGTTTGGCATCCACCATCAAAACACTATATTTTCTATCTGGTAAAGCAATTCAAAACTGTGGACACATTGTTGGATGTCCATGGCAGAGGACATTCAAAAATGTCTGCAAAAACCATCCAGAATGTGAGGAACAGAAGTCCTTGTGGAGATTTGAGTAGAAGTTGGGTTTGTCCAAAAGTTTATATCAATAGGCTGCAAAAATAGTTTGTCTGCATACATATCCTAATACTGTGGCTGAAATTTAATTGAACCCACTGATCAGAAAAACCTGGGCTAACTGAAGGAGTGAGAATACTGGAACAAGTTAAGGATAATGTAGAACGATAACCATCAAGAAATAGACACAGTGGATCCAGATATGCTGGCATTTACCTTACTGAACCTAGTGTCATGTTCAAGCATGCCTGGGTGCAAAAGGTGGATAATTCCAACATAAATTTTGTCTTAATATGTTGGACAGTTTTAAAGTTAATCATGCTTTGTAGGGTACAAAGTGAGTGGAACAATCGATCTATATGTGTGTGTGTGTTTATTACTAATAGAATGTCTGATTGTTATTTAAGTAAGGCAAACACAATCTAGCCAAACTTATAAACAAACAAACAACAGTACTGTCCACGTCTTTTATTGAACACAGTGAGTAAACATCCATGATGCTGGGAGAAAAGGTAAGTTAACTTCTCTGTTTATAACTTTTCGAAGAGCTAACAGGCAGAAGGTGTTTGAGTTAAAGAGATAAAATTGGAAGTGTAGGTTTAATTGGGGCTTTGCCTATTAATAAAGACACTAGAGATGGGCGAATTGATTCTAACGAAGTGGAATTCGTTTAGAATTTCAGGAAAACTTCGGTTCGGAACGAAGTCGAAGTTTGGGGGACTTCGGGTGAATGAAGTGTGCTTTTGATTGATAAAATGGCTGCGAGCACATGGCGCTACATGGGGCCAAAGCACTCTGGAGGAAAAAGGCATAGCCTGCAATGACATGTGCAGAGATGAAGCCAAGTCAGAGACCGGCGGGTTTTCGTGACTCCCCCGCCAAATAAATCCGGGGCGCGACGCGGGACTCATACCGCCTTCTTACTGATCAGGGAAGGTCTCCCGCGCTGATTGTTACTGAAGACGATTTTTATACAGCGATTTTTGGGGGTGTCTCAGCTTGTCCAGGACTGCTCCTTAACTTTTCTTTTTCTGTTTTTTTTGGGGTAGGATCTTAAATCTGTGCGCCCACTGAGCTGCAATAATTTAAATCCATCTTCACAGCACGGGAATACCCAAAGGGGGGATCTAAGCCTTCCGTTGTTTTCATTAAAGAAACACGTTTTTCAATACAAATCCCACTTCATTTTGGCTGCTAATTCTTTGCGAAATTTTAATCCAGGGTAATTTAACGTTGTTATTCAGCTGTATGATTTAAAGAAACCGTTTTTTCAAGCAAAAATAAAACATTTTTCCTGTACAAAATTTCAAAAGCAATTTAAATTAAAATTTTTACCCTTTTGTTGTTGGCGTAAAAAAACCCTTTTGTAACACCACAAAGCTACTTTTTTTGTGGGGCTCAATTGTTTGGCCAAATTTTACATCCAGGGTTAATTAAGCGTTTTTTTTCAGCGGGGTGACCCCAAAACCGCATTTTAAAAACGCCAAAATAAAACATTTTTCCTGAGCAAAATTTCACAAGCAAAGTTAAATTTACAATTTTATCTCTTATTGTGGGAAAAAAACCCCCCATTGTCACGCTACAAAGCACTATTTGGGGGTTGGCTCAATTGTTTGGGGGCGAAATTTTACACCAGGGGTTAATTAAGCGTTTTTTTTTCCTGTGGGTTTCCCAAAAACCCGTCTTTTTAAAACGCAAAATATAACATTTTCCTGAGCATAATTCACAAGAAAGGTTAATTACAATTTTATCTCTTTTTGTGTGGAAAAAAAACACCCCCATGAACACGCTACAAAGCTACTAGTTTGTGGGGGCTCAATTTTTGGCGCAATTTACACCCGGGGGGGTTAATTAACTTGTTTTTTCAGCGGGTGACCCAAAAAACCGCATTTTCAACGGCAAAATATAACATTTTTTCCTTACATAATTCCCAAAAAAGGTTAATTAAAATTTTTATCTTTTGTTTGTGGCGTAAAAAACACCCCCTTGTAACACGCACAAACTCTAGTTTGTGGGGCTCAATTTTTGGGCCCAATTTACATCCGGGGGGTTTTTTTTTTAAGCTTTTTTTTTAACTGTGGTGATCCCAGAAACCGCATTTTAAAACCCCCAAAAAATTTATACATTTTTCCGACTAATTCACAAGAAAAGGGTTAAAATTACAATTTTATCTCTTTTGGTGGGGTAAAAAACACCATTGTAACAGCTACAAACAAATTTTTTTAATGTTTTTAATATTTTTTTTTTTTATTTTTTTTTTTTAAAAATTTTTTTTTTTTAAGTTATTTTTTTTTTTAAAAATTTTTTTTTTTTTTTTTTTTTCTTTTTTTAAAAAATTTTTTTTTTAAAAAAAATTTTTTTTTTTTTTTTTTTTTTTTTTTTTTTTTTTAATTAAGGTTTTTTTTTTGGTTGACCAAAAAACCTTTTTGGCCCCCCATTTAAAAAAATTTTTCTGTGCATTTCAACCAAGGGTTTTTTTCTTTATTTTCTATAAACACGATTTTTAAACGCACAAAAAAAATTTTTTGTTGGTGGCCAATTTTCCAATTTTACAACTTTTGGTTAATTTTTAAAAGGGGTTGGTTTTTAAAGTTTTTTGGTTTTTTTTCCCAAGAACGGTCATTTCACCCCAAAAAAATTACCCATCGACACAAAAGGGGAAAGGGTCACTCGGGGAGCCACAACTCCGCTGTCACTGCGGCCCGGGTTTCAGCAACAAGGGGTTTTTATTGGTTGACTAGGTCACCCTTCCTCCCCGATGACATCTGAAAACCCCAGCCAAGATCGTTTTGGGAAAGTCAGACACAACCCAGTTGGGATGGCCCGGGGGCGGGTCAGCGTCCCTCACCTGTCCTCCCACCCGCCTCTGTCCCATCCGTTTTCCCCCAGCCAGAATCTACATTGGGGGGCTCAGCGCCACTATAACGAGGATGAAAAAATTGAGGGGGGCAGTCACAGCTACTTTGGGACGAAGAAAGGGCCAAATCCCCGCTTCTTGCAGTAGGGGCAAAGTAAAGATGTTTTGAGTGGCATGGGATGTCATTTTGGGGGGTCAGCCTCTGCATAAACCAAAAACCGGGGGATGAGGGAAACAGTGACAAAGAAAAAAAAATAATGATATGTAGCCACCCAATGGGGGCCGGGTGAGGGAAGGGGTTCTCATCGCAGGGGGAAAGGGGGCAGCTTTCGCGCGGCAGCGGCGCCCAGCAAGTGGGTGTGTGGGGCCGTGAGTCACAGGTAGCAGCAGTGTGAGGTCGGGGGCCAAGCGGGAAAGGGGTAAAAAACCCGCTTCGAGGGTTTCCCAAAAAAGAGCGGCAAGGGGGCCCGCAGGCAAGCGCGGGGAGTATTCACTCATGCGGGGGTTGGCGGGAAAATCCAAAATGGCGTGGGCTTTTTGCTAAAACCCGGGGGACCGAAATGGGTATATTAGAATCTGTAAGCAAAAGTGAAGCGTCCGGGAGCTAAGTTGGGACCCCGGCCCGCTCAACACATGCAGCGCACCATCCGGTGGCCTGGGGGAAACTGGCTCAGATGGTGGTCCTCCCCCGCCGCAGCAACAGCACAGCAGCGCCCATTTGGCACGCATGCCATTGCAGCCAGTCAAAGGTCCCCCACCCTGCAGAAGGGAGCTGTTTCTCTTTCCCTCATCTCCCGTCCAGAGCTCCTGCTCCTCGCTACCAGGGGCCGCGTCGTTAGAGGGCATTGCAAAGAACAACAGTATGCGTCCAAAAAACCATCCTAATGGGGAGCACGACCTGCTCCTGTCCAAGTTGTTGGTATGCAGTCCCTCCCCCTTTCCCAAAGGGGGACTCTGCCCCCGTTCAAGAACTAAGGCTTTTGCCGAGCCAGATGGGGGATTCCCAACCTAAATTTTTTTCCAAAAAGGGGTACCAGCACTTCATAAAAAGTAGAAAGAAGGGGGCCATCCTTACCCTTATCGTTTTTCCAAGGTGCACGGGAGCGCGACTCTGAGCTTAACTACTCAGGGGCCCGTACAGTCCTTTAAAAGGCCCACTGGGAATGTGCTTCCGGGCCCCAACACACCAACAACTTGACAGGAGACCCGCTTTCCCCCCCACTTGTCAAACTGCGGCTCCTGCCCAATGTCCCCTCCTCCTCCCCACCACCATCTACCCCCTCACAAGTACGCCCATCATACCACAGGTAGGGGGGCAGCGGTGTCGCGTTCTACACCTGCTTGCCCCGCAAGAAGTCACACAAAGGGGGGAACGCCCGCTCATGCAGCAAGAAAACGTGTGTGGCTTTTCTCCCCGCCAACTGCAAATGGGAAACCCTGGGGAGGGCAATGGAGAAAAGGTGTTTCCCGCGCAAAACCCAGGAGGGATGGGCCATTTGGGCCCCGGGAGGTTCAAATCTGGGTTTAAAATTTTCCCAAGTCTTCCCCCGATCTTCAGAACATTCTGAAAATGGCCAGGGAAAATGTGCAACTTTATTTCCATTTTGTACAAAGCCGGAACACCTCCCCGGTTTGGGGAGCGGCCCCCCCCCCGAACGGCCCCTTTTCCCCCCCGGGAAATTATGAAAAAGAAAAGGGCCCTTAAAAGATTTTTTGATGACCAGCAACAGAAGACTCCCCGTTAACTTTTATGTCAGCCCTGGGACTCTGCGGACACTGCCGTTTTTTTGAGCCATTTTGAGGAGGGGACGTTATTTTTCATCCCAGGACTACGGGGTAATAACTCATTCCACGTTCATTCCTGGAACAGATGCTGAAAAAACTTCTGGGGAGGGGACGAGACGTGGGGGACTACATCTCGTCGGCAATGAGTCCGGTGGGGACTGAAATGAGGAGGAGGGAGGAGGACATTGGAGCGAGCATTGGGGGTTTCTGGTGAAATGAGTGGATTTCTTCCCAGGTGACAAGAGAGGAAGAGCAGGAGCAGGCTGGAGGAGCTAGATGCGAGATGAGGAAGGACGAAGGCTGATGACCGCAAGCACCGTGGAGTTTGAGTGGAGATGGAGGCAGGGAACCCCTCGGAGTATACTTGTGCAGATGCCCGCAGCATGCTGATTTGCCTGGCTAGTGACAGAGAATAGTTAGATCCGGAGAGGGATGATTTATGCTCTCCTCCACCCCCCTATTGGGACCCTCGTACCCGGTCCAAAATGGGAGCTTTTTCCAGCTATTTGAGATGGGAGACAAAATCAAATACTATTGGGAAATCCTCCGTAGTCAGTTGGCCAATGCCCATGTGCGGGCCATCGTCACCTTCTTGACAGGTCTCTCTGTCCGGGGGGTTTCTCTTCAGCGCTCACGTAATTCTCTGCGTGGCCTGCCGGTGGAAGGTGGGGGGGTCGGAGCATTAAGCTTCCATCAGCAGCACCTAAGTCTTGAAGTCTCTGATGAGCAGTTCCTTACAAGCCTAGTGAGGAGGGCAATTACGCAGCGAGCAGCAGCAGGACCTGGAGCAGACACTGAAACAACAGGATGGTGGCTACTTGGAAAGCACTATGCCACCCCAGTTAGAAAGTCCGCTGGAACTACTGGGCAGCCAAACTGATGTGTGGCCGGCACTTGCCAGAGTTTGACAGTGGAGAAGCTGTCCTGTCCGGCCAGTAGTGTGGCATCAGAGCGGGGGGTGTTCGTTACCCAGAGAGAACCCGCTTGTCCAGGGAAATGTGGAACGACTGACCTTTGTCAAGATGAATCAGGCTGTTGGATCGGCCAGAGATTTCTACACACCAATGCCTTAGACGTCAGACTACATCAGCATGACGCCCTACCAAACTGTGTGAAAGGAGTCTGGGTTCAAACTACCTGCTCAGCATATTCTGACGCCGCCACCCGTCCTAGATGCCACATTTGCTACAGTTTCTCCATATGCACACCAACAATTCTTACAAGGGACTGGTATTGCCACCCACCTCCTCTACTCTGTCATTGTGCCCTGTCTGACCTCATGCTGCTGCTGTGGTGCTGCCGTGGACCTAAACACTGTGTCATTGTGCACTGTCTGACCTAATGCTGCTGCTCTGTTTGCTGCCGTGACCTACACCACTGTCATTGTGCAACTGTCTGACCTCATGCTGCTTCTGTGGCTGTGGTGACCTACACACTGTTCATTGTCCCATCTCTGACCTCATGCTGTTGCTCCTGCTGCAAAACACCTCCACTCTGTGTCATTGAGCCACTCTGTGGACTATTCCTGTATTTGACACCTCCAGACTGGTCATTGTGCACTGTCTGACATCATGCTGTGCTCGTGGCTTGCTGCCCGTGTGACCTACGACCGTGTCATTGTGCCACTGTCTGACTCATGCTGCTGCTGTGGCTGCTGCCGTTCGTGACCTACCACACTTCATTGTGCCAATGTCTGACCTCATGACTGATGCAGTGGATGACGCTGTGTCCTCCCACACTGTGTTCATTGTCACTATGTGGCTATTCCTGTTTTTGCCACTTCCAGAATGTCATTGTGCACTGTCTGACTTCATGCTCTGCTGTGGTGCTGCCGTGGGACATACACACTGTGTCATTGTGCCACTGTTCTGTCCTCATTCTGTCTGCTTGTGGCTGTGAACAGTATGAACTCACACACTGTCATTGTGCCAACCTGTCTGACCTCATGCTGCTGTTGTGGCTGCTGCCTGTGACCTACTCACGTGTCATTTGTGCATCTCTCTGGAAATCATGTGCTGCTTTGGTGCTGCCGTGACATTCACACTGTGTTTTGTGCCACTGTCTGAACTCCATGCTGCTGCTGTGGGCTGCTGCCCGTGACCTACAACTACTGTCTATTGTGCACTGTCTGACCTCATGCTGCTGTTGTGGCTGCTTCCGTGACATACACACTCTGTCTTGTGCTTACTGATCTGACCTCATGCTGTGCTGTGGCTGCGCTGCAGTGACCTCCACACAGTTGTATTGTCCCACTCTGTGGGCTATTCCTGTTTTTCCCACCTCCAGAATGTCTTTGTGCCACTGTTGTCCTCATGCTGCTTGCTGTGGCTGCTGCCGTGACCTATTACTGTCATTGTTGACCACTTTCTGACCTCATGCTGCTTTTGTGGCTGCTGCCGTGAACTACACACAGTTTCATTGTGCCACTGTCTGCCTCATGCTGCTGCTCTGGCTGCTTGCCGTGACCTACACAGGTGTCATTGTCCCACTCTGTGGCCTACTCCTGTTTTTGCCACCTCCAGAATGCCATTGTGCCACTGTCTGGACTCATGTGCTGCTGTGGTGCTGCCGTGACCTTCAACTGTGTCATTGTGCCCACTTGTCTGACCTATTGCTGCTGCTTGGCTGCTGCCGTGACTATGGACACTGTGTCATTGGCCACTCTGTGGCCTATCTGTTTTTGCCCCTCCAGACAGAATGTCATTGTGGCCACTCTTTGACCTCATGCTGCTGTGGCTTGCGCGCACCTCCACACTCTGTCACTGATGTTTCCACTTCAGTTGTTTTTTTTCCAGCTGTTCGCTAGCATGACTTTATCAGGCTTACATCCCCCTTCAGTTTTTTGGTCAGTTTTGCCCTCTTAAGTGCCACAGTTAATAATTTTATTAGTGAAGCAATTATAAGAGCTGCGGCAGTCAGGTGTGGGTCTATAAAACACAAAATTGTATGGAAGACCAAAACCAAGCTCCTCTGATATTTAAGCATGGCTACAACGTTCTACAGCAACCAGCAGGCTCTGTGCAGCTGGAAAAATAGCTGTTTTTTTAAACGGTTATTCATGCCGAAGTGAATTCGGATACGCTAGTTATTTTTTGCCGAGATATTCGGCGAAGTGACGAACGAATTTCTGGGAAATTTTTCACGCCCATCTCTAAAAGACACAAATTTGGGCGACATGTCCTATTAGAGCTGCACTTTTTTTGGTGTATTTTGCACCAAAAAACTGTTGATGACGTATTCTCTATATATTAACGTAACTGTGTACACCAAAATAGGCGCCATCAATTTGCTTTAGCAATGATATGCTATGCCCTCTTTTTTGGTATATGCTAAATTAGGCGCATTAAATATGATATAATTAGAATACAACATGACAGATTTCGACAGGTTTATTTATTCAGGCGCATTATACACTCATTTAATGCGCCTTTAAATTGGCGTGGAAGTGCCTCTTTTCTGATATGTCACCCAAAGCCTGGTTATTGTCACATCTATTCCTCTCAAGAGCTAGCCTTGGATGAGATCCACATGCAGCATGCTTATGGTGGCATTTGAATACAGGAACCACAAGTGGTTTAAAATGATTGTTTAGATAGATAAAGTTTATTGCTTCTTTCAAAAACAGCATCACCTCTGTCACAGAAAGTGTCTGGTAAAGCAGCTCAGTTTCATTGAAATTAATTGGTGCTCCACTGCAATACTAGATGCATCTTGTGACAAAGGCAATGCTATTTTTTGAAAGAAAGCAGCAATTTAGTCTAATCCTGGGCAACTTCTCTACGCAAAATAATCTTTCTGTTTAGCGAGAGAAAGCATAATCATTTGGCCACTTAAAAGGGGCATGGGTTTGTTTTTAAAAAAAAGGGAAGAAATGAAAAGGCCCCATTATCTTAATAAACGTAACTTTAGCCATCTTTCATATTGAATTAAGTCTGTATTTTTTGCTATTTGTGCTGAGCAAGTGGGCTGTATTCATAAACAAGCCGTGAATCAAAATAACATTTACAATAGAATAAAATAAATAATACACTATTGTAACAGTTCAAATGAACAAAAACAGCAATTTTTTTCTTTATTTTTAACAGTATTCACCATGCACATTTAGCATCTCTATAATTCTATAGTATGATTCATTACAGAAGTGGAAAAACCTATTAACACTTTTATCTTTTTTACATTTTGACATAATAAGGCATTATTAGTAGAAAGTTGTTTTTTTCCTTTTTTCTGTCTTTTTAATTTGTTAAAGATTTTCTTATACACTTGGCCCTAATATGTGTAGAAAAATAAGGCTGGAGGGATTTCCTTTTGGGTTCATTTGTGATTAGTCTTAATTGATGGAAAGTCAATGGGGTGACAGTGGAATGCTTACCCCCTGTCTAACCACATAGATGCCGCAAATCACTATCGACTACCTAATATAGGCTAACATGGAGTAAGGAGACATTAATCACACTGGGCCCTGGTGCCTGAGGGAACCCAAAGGTGCTTTAACCATATAAGAAGATATCAGTATTTTAAATGACACATGATAGTTTGGAACCCTGTTACAGATTTCATATCGATGCCCTGAAGTTTTAGATTACATCCCTGCTTCTGTATGTTATTTTAAACAGTCAATTATGAGTGCAGCAATATCTATACATATATTACTACTCTAAGTATGAATGGCTTTGAGGTGACAGTTTTGGTGCATAAAAGGGGTTAAAAACATTGGTGGCAACTTTGGTTATATCTGCTTTGTAAGTCTTTATATTTTTTGACATAATAAGACATTATTAACAGAGATGAAAGATGTTTTTCTTTTTTTATATTTTGGAACCTTTTGTTAAATACACTGCTAAACATCTGTCCTGATGCATCTATTCAGGAGAAAAAAAAGAATATTTTCTAAACAATATTTTTTAAATAATATCTCTCCCCAAATTATACATGTTTTTAAATTTAATTTAAGTACATTTTCTGTGGGTTTCTCGCAGTTCTTCATCAGCTGTTTGATAACAGGAAGCTTTTCTTGTGCAGTGTTGCAAAGTTTAGCAAATACCCTTAAAACACCACTTGGCTGCAACTTCTGAGATTCTAAATCACGTGCATCCAATGTGAATACTGTGAATTATTTTACAGATTCTCCATCATTAATTCAGGGAGGAATTGTCCTGTTAAACTTTTTCTTCTCCAAACAATTTCCCCCAGGGATCAAATATCTAGAATCAATATTAGAGAAACATAGGTCAGACCACCGAGAAAAAGTAAGTGGGTGAAACCGGGTTGGGCACAGCAGATTGAGGC
>JAODAL010040590.1:0-36746 GCA_025379985.1 Phyllomedusa bahiana
CCGGTCTTTCCTGGGGCCCTCAAAAGTAGGCCCTTCTCACAGTGCAGGTACACAATAGGGGGTTTGTTCCCCCTGGCGGTTTTGGGCCCGGGATCACCACCCATCTGATGGGAATGATTCAGTACTTGACTTCGGGCACTTTTCATGTATGTTAAACAAAGAGTCTCTTTTAGGCGTTTTCCCTTTTGAGGAATATGTGTCCTCCGTCGCCCCCCAGGCATTTGATCCCCCTGTTATACCGGTGGTTAATTTACCCACCTGTAGGATCCCTCTTACTAAAAGGGGGAAAAAGAGCTGCAGAGGACCTTGCGGTTGATCAGTGGAGAAAAGTTTTTTTTCCTCACCATAAGGCGTGAAAAGCCTGCAAAGCCAAGAAATCTTAAAAGTTTTGTCCAGGTGGAAAAGGGTGCCGACTTTGTTTAAAAAGGGGTTTTTCCCAAAATGTCCCGGCCCTGTGGAGGTGCAACTGGAGATGGATTAGGGTTCCATATGGTGGGGGGTGCTCGGCCCTGCACCTTTTTGGAAAAAAAGGTCCTTGCTATCTCGGATGTTGGGGGACTTCTATACCGAATCCCCAGAGGCAGCTCTTGTTTATTTTCCCCTTCTCGAAATCCTCCAGAAGTCCCTGACCCGACATCTCTTACAGGCACAAAGAGGGTGATCCTCGTCGATGGCGTCAATCCCCCCCCTTTCCGGTCCGTCCTGAATGGGTGGAGGGGTGTCCTCTATTATTGTATGGAGGAATTGATCACCCAACCCAGAGGGGGTTTTTAAAGGCCCAAACTACAGGGGGCATGGACCCTTTATCAATCCCCCCCCCCCCGGGATTTCCAGACCTTTTGGGGGAGGATTTTCCCAAAAAGATTGGGGTTTCCTTGTCCGGGCCCCCCATTTAAATCCGAAAGGGGGGGCTGGTGGTGTTGGTCGGTCCTTGGCGGTTGAGAAATTTTCTTTTACGGGGATAGACCCCTCCATAACGTGGCCCTTGGTGGCGCTTTTGCTCCTCGGCTCTAGAGGTGTGATCTTTCCCCTCCCCCCTCCCTTTTTCCCCCCCCCTTTTTTTCTTTTTTTGTTCTTAATTGTTTTTACGATATTGTATTTTAGGGCTACCCTTGAAATTTCAGATGTTGGTAGTGTTTTCTGTGCGGGGGGGGGAAAGCCCATGGGCCACGGTCCGCCCGGGGATATACCAGACTCTTTGTTTTAGACATGCAATCAGGGGCCCAAAACGATGGGGTACCTGACGGTTATTGCTTATGGTCGTCTTCTACTTAGCCTGTAGTGCCTTAATTCATTTTGTGGTCATATATTATTTTATGTTTTTTAAAACTGTTTAATAAAAAAATTTTTATAAAAAAAAAAAATATGTAAAAACCTATGTAATCCCCATGTCCCGTCTTTAAACCCCTTTTGACCTCCCCGACGGCCCCATTTGGAAATCTGACATATGGGAATAACTTTTCTATACTTTTACCTATCCATGTGATTCAGAGATTGTTTCCTCGTGACACATTGGGTGACATGTCAGAAAAAAGTGAATCGCTACGCTAGTTTTAAGGCGCATTAAATAAGTGTATAGTGCGTCTGAATGAACAAACCTGTCAAAAATCTGGTGTGTGGTATACCTTGCATAGCATAATTCATGTGCCTAACTTAGACGCATAGCATATCACTGCTAGCATATTTGATGCGCGTTCCAATATGTCGTGTCTGCCGTATAACACGCCTAGGTTTGGTGTACTACAGTTCATTTATATAGAAAATAGGGTGCCAAAAAAAAAGGCGTAGCCCTAATGGAACATGTTGCCCATTGTGCTTTAAGTTAGTATGAAATTTTGGTCCATACAATCCTTGTTTATTCATGAAAAATATAAAAAATGTCGTGAAAAGTTAGAAACATTTTCCATTTTCAAAGTTCAAAAAATTCTGCATGTAAGATATAAAGATATTTATTCCACACAAAATAGTTTACAACTAGCATTTACCATATGTCCACTGTAGGTTGGCATCACTTTTAAATGTCTTTTATTTATTTTTTTACAACATTAGGGAGCTAAGAAATTTAATAGTAATTTTTCACATTTTCAATAAAATTTTTAACATTGATTTTTTTAAAGGAGCAGTCCAGTTCTGGTGTGATTTTCAGTGGCCTGTATGTTAGAATCTACACCTTTTAAGGTGTTCAAAACAGTAGGAAGCCTGTTAACCCATTAGGTGTTTCACAGAAATTAAAGCAAGGTAGAGGTGAAATCTCAAAATTTCAAGGGTTTTTTGCAGATTTTCACTTTTTATCCATTATTCACTGGTAGCTGTGACCAGGGAAATGCAACGCAATATTGATTCTCCCAATTCTGCCATTTTTTTAGAGATATCCCATATGTGACCCTATTTTGCTCAAACACAACCCTCAAAATAGGAGGAGCTCCCACTGGACTTTGGGGTCTCATTTTCATTACAATTTTCTGTAGGTGCCATTCCAGCTTTGCGGGCAACCTAAGATGCAAAAACTTAATAAACATCCCTAAAAAAAAACCCATATTGGAAACTACACCCTTAAGGATTATATTTAGGGGTGTAGCGACCCACAGGGGTTTCACAATTTTTCTACAGTTAAAGGGAACCTGTCATATAGATTATGCCCCCTTACTGAGGACAGCACAAGCTAGTAAACAGAACCTGCTGTTTCCCAGCACTGTGCCCCTTTATTCTTAAGATGCTGTAGTTTTAAGCATTTAATGCCAAATTTTATTCATGAGCGGGGTTTAAACCCCCCGCCCCCAAAAGGTAGCCCCCCCCCACCTGACAGTTATTTAAACATTTTCTACCTATTTAAAGAAATTTGGTTAGTCAGTTGGGGGGTGGGGGGGGGCTCCCTCAGGTGGGGGGGGCATAAAAACAAACAAACTTTTTCATGATCTTTTCTGGCTAAAAAAATGAAGATTTGGCCAAAATACTTAAAAACTACAGATCTTACGAAAGGGACAAAAGGGGGGAACACTGGAAATCTCTTTTTGTGAGGCATATAAATTAAGCATATTCCCTGGACACCGTAAACTATTTCTGTGTGTTTTGACTCTTCTTTTTCCAGCACGCATTAACAACCCTATGAACCCCTTTCTGGGATTCTTTGGACTTAAGTATAGTAGCAGCACTAAAAGTTACCCCCAAGAAAAACATTAAAAGGGTTATCGGGAGTTTAATGATTTCATAGAACACTCTAACAGCATTTATATTGAAAAGTAAATATTCCATTACCTTCATGTGTTTCTTTTCTTTTTTTGTCTAATATTCATCAATCATAAGTGAAACTTCATGGTTGTGGGAGTGTCAGTAGTTCACCCCGCAGTATTTTTCCCAAAAAGTCCCCCGAACCCTTCGTTACAATCTGCACCGGCCCCCCATCCTTAGCACTGTCTTTCATTTTCAGACTGTAAACCTTTTCCTCTGATCCTTTCTCTAGTTCACTCCCCGGGTTTTCCCGAAAGGGGTTTTATAATCGTCATTAATCAGTTTTTAAAAATTTGGGAAAAAATACATTATTTCCTCATCTCATAATTTATGTAATACATGTCAAATAATAAATTTGTTTATGTATTTTTAAATTTTGTGTGTACATCCCCCCAAACAAGTAAAAGTATCCTATTTTTAAATCTGATTAGTGAGGAATGTGGATCAACCCCGTTTTCCTGTACACTGAAGCCTGTCTGCCCAAGAAAGGTGGGGGGGTCAAAATCCCCCCCCAGCAATCCATTTATGATTTTGGGAAAACTGTGCGCCTGCTGTGGGGATGTGACATCCTATCTGCACAAGTAAAAGTCAGGCAGTGTCTAGAGCTTTACCCCGGCACACTACGTATAAAAAAGCAGAGGGAGATTTTTTCTGATGCTGCTGGGTAATCCAGAAAATTTAAAGCATTAGCCCCAAACAAACAATGCAAGTCTTTGCCATTAATTCGATCAGAAAGGGGAAAGACAATGCACAGAAGAGGAGAGACTCTATATGATAATTACTATGTAAAAATAGATATTTAGTGTAAAACACCCTCCCCACAGCTCTGTATGAAAGTTAAATTCCCGTCAGTCCTTGTTTACATAGTGCTGATGGTCACTAGAAACAGCCAATCTTTCTCTGTCCGGTCCCACCACATGCGTTTCGAGTAAGCCTGGCTTTTAAAGCACACCAGAGTTGACAAAACGTTCCCTGATGCAGAAGCAAAACTTGTGATCAAAGGATGTCACTGGGAGCAGGAAAAAGGAGTAAAGGGCTTTTGGGGTTTTTCAAAGCAGAAAAAGGTAAATAATTTTTAAGAGTATCATTTACAAAATTAATATACTTAAAGAGAACCCGTACATAGAATTTTTCCCCCCTTTTGAGGGCAGAAAACCCAGTGTCAGACCCGTGTTTTGGTGTGCTTTATTTGTAAAGTGGAGTTTTCTTATTTAATGCTCAAAACTGCGTTTCGCCCGAAATCATTCGAAGAGTCCCTTTAAAAAGCAGTTTTTTTCAAACCGAAACGGGGGCTAGCCCCGCCCACCTAAACGATAAACCTATTACATTGAATGGGAGAAAAAATGTGAATAATGTCATGGGCGGGGCTAGCCCTTTGGGGGGGGTAACACCGCCAGAATAAGATTTGAGAGGGAAATGCTCTAAAATACGAAATTTTCAGAAAAAGGGAACAGCGCTGGGAAAGAGGCTGACACTGCTTATGCTTCCTCTAAGGGGGGCATAACCTATGTGACAGGTTCCCTTTAAGTTGTGAGTTCTATAACAAACTAGCACTCTTTTGTTCTTGTGATGTGAATCAACAATTTTTTTGTCATTCCATGTACTTATTTACTTCAAAAGGCAAATTAAAAAAGTATTATCAGAAAATGTTGTATTGTTTGAATCATGTTCTTAGGTCAAAAAAATTTTTTAAGAAAATTTTTTGGGGGGTTTTCTTAATTTTTTTTTTCACTATCTGTATTTATATTGTGTATGCTGACAACCTAAAAATCACTTCCCCGCGTCTCACTATCAGTTCCCCCAACGGATCAAATTATAGGTAAATCTGTATGTAGGTCCCCCATTCCCAATAGGTGATGGTTATAGCTCCTGCTCTCCCCATCCCTGAACATTGACCCTTTGCACAAGTCAAAGAGCATTCCCATACAAGCCAATGAGTCAGTTTCAGTCCTGTTCACTGGATCCTTTTTTCTGTGTAGTTGCAGTAAAGAATCTCTTTAAATGCCGATTAAAGCAGCACAAGCCAAATGGCTGGCCTGTAATCATATACAGAAAACGGTATTACAAAATCTACAATCAGAGGATAAAAACAGCTAAGAAGAGAAGAGTAGGTATCAGTATCTGGTTTTAATTACTGTATCCATGCGCGATGTGATAAGCCGACCCAATATAAGCCTAGGCACCATCTTTTTGACACAATAAACTGGGAAAACGTATTGACTCCAGATAAGCCAACGGGTGGAAAATGCAGCGGCTACTGGTAAATTAAAAAATCAAAAATGGTACCACATAAAAATAACATAGTCAGGTATAGTGCATTATTAATAACCCCCATAGTATAGTAGAGGCAGTATTTTGACCTCCCATAGTCAGTTAATAGGCAATTTTAATAGTCCCCCATAGCAATATATAAGGCAGATATATTTCTCCATTGGCAGATTAATAGGCAGGTAATATGACCCCATAGACAGGTAAACAGGCAGTATATGGCCCAAAAGAAAATACACAAAGGGGGGGGGACACATAGGAAGGTATATGGTCCCGATAGAGCAGCTTATAAGCAGGTGATATGGCCCAATAGGCAGGTATAATGGCCCCATAGGCAGGTAATTAGTGCACTCTGCTCCGCAGTGGGTATCATAATCTGTAATCACTCGTGGAGGAGTTATCGCAATACGGTGAACTAGATCGCCAAGACCACACCCGGTCCACCCAGCAATCGCTTCGGACACGCTGTTCAGCTCACATACGTCATTCCATTTTTTATGCGCTCCCCAAGAGGATGTTGCATGTAGCAGAAGTGTCCCTGCTGGACGCAACGGGGCCATCGCAGCGCCCGAACACAACAGATACACGAGTATGCAGCTAGACGAGTCGTGATTAAATTTCGAGCACATTTTTTGTGCTGAAAAACTCGGCTATATACTCGAGTATAAGACGGTAACATAAAAATAAAAATACTATATATATTGAAATATATAATATATATAATAAATACATATAATAAGAATATATAAATAAATAATATATGGTCATGCATTCCTTATGGGTTTTATCAATGTCTCTAACCAGGCTTTAATCCTATATACAATATCCAACCACCCTCGTTCACAGTACCTTCCTTACATGCAAACACTCTACCGTCTAGTGAAGAATTCATCTCCTATCTTTTCCTCACTCAGCAGCTTCCGTCCTTATGTATCAAATTTTTTAAAAGGCTTATTTACAACTGATTTATTTTATTATGCACTCATCAAACACCAAGCCCTGTCCAAAACATAATGGAGGCCTATTTTGTTCTTTGCTATGTTGCCTTGTTCTTCTGTGTACATCACTGTTCTTATGTCTACATATTTAAAGAGGAACTGTGAACTCTCCTGATATGTCTATTTTAGTAAGTCGTATGTCCCCCATGAACAATTCTGCAGCATCTTCTCTTATAACTCGGTGTTGTGCTGTTCCCCTGTTATTCCTTCTAGAAATGCATTGTGAAATACACTGACTGTCAGCATCGACTGGACAATGACACCCATCTGACAAATTTAGTAATTCAATTCTCAGAGGAATAACATTAGAACTACACAACATAAAGATCTCAGAAAAAAATGTTGCAGAATATTTGATGGAAAAGGGGACACTGACAGTGAGCTGTTCTTAAGTTCATAAATATGTCATTTTACACATCTTAGCATCACTCTTTGTGTAACTAAAGCTGCTCCATCAGTACATGGCATCAGAGGCGTAATGTACAGCTTCTGAGCCACAGTGCACACAATCTATACACAGCTAGCCCCTACCAACCATGTACCACTTAAATACTGTGTTTTCACTATAGTTGTAGAGGGCTCAATTGAACCCCCACAGACTCCCGGGCCTGTAGCGACTGCAACCACTCTGCACCCGGGCTGGGACGACGGTAGGCATGAGGTAGGCGAACGCCTAGGGCCCTACCTCTGCCTATCACTAAGGGGCGCAGGCAGGGGTCCCCGAACCTCGCGGGGCTCTTAGGCCGCTGCCATGGTTTCTGGAGCGCCGGTGGTCCTCGTTAAGCAGTATGTGGTGTAATAGTGCTGTGACGCACAGACAGCCGAGAGTTACCGCGGAGCAGAGAGCGAGCACTCCCTGCTGCACAGACAGTGTCAGAACTGTGCTCAACGAACACGAGGATTGCAGGATACCTCCGATAAGCACCGATCCGACACAGTTGGGTCCGCCCGGCCCTCATAGCACTGAAGACCCCCGCGGCCCGGCAGCTCAGAACTGGCAGCGAACTCGATTGACGTGATGTCATCGCACCGCTGTATATACCTGCCTGAGTTGCCACCTATATTATTTTACCTACCCCCACCCTGAGTGCCCCTATAAACATCTCCCTGAGTGCCTCCTATATACCTGCCTGATGCCCCTATACATAGACTCAGCCTGAGTGCCTTCTATATACCTGCTGAGTGCCCCAAAAAGACTTAAGTGTATCTAAACCTGCTTGAGTCCCCTATATGTAGTACACCTCCTAAGAGTGCCCTTATATACCTCCCTGAGTGCCACCTATATCACCTCCCTGAGAGTGACCACAATAATACCTGCCTTTAGTTGATCTCCATATATACTCCCTGAGTGCCCCTATGATCACGCCTTAGTGCCTCTATAACCTCCTGATGCCCCTATATTATATACCTGCCATGAGTGCCCCATATACCGTCCCTGAGTGCCCTTATAAACCCTCCCTGAATTGCCCACATATATACCCCCTGAGTGCCCCTATATACCTGCCTGCGTGCCTCTATAATAACACTGAAGCCTAGAGTGCACCCCTATATACCTCCTGAGTGCCCTCTATAAAACCTGCCTCAAGTGCCCCTATATAACCATTGCCTGAGTGCCCCTTATGTCTATCATACCATGCCTGAGTGCCCCTATCCATGTAAATACCTGCCATGAGTGACTCTATATTCATATAACTGCCTGTCTAAAGGGGACAATATCTATATACCATCCTGCACCGAGGAGACATAAATCTATATATAAAATAAATATATTATATATATATAGTAAAATACATATATATATAATATACCTGCCTGACTGAGATGAGGCATATCTAAATACCTGCATAACTGACATGGGACCTAATAATACCTGCCTAATTGAGTTTGACACATATATACCCATCGATCTAACTGCAGGGGACAATATAGCATCCTATCAGAGGGGACATATATACCGCTGTACTAACTGAGGCGACTTTAATACCTATAATTCAAGGTAGTTGCTGGAAATGTGAGTATTCTAACATATTTGTGACTAAATCTGCAGAGATGAGTGTTTGGACGGAGCAAATCAGCAAGAAGGTGTTAACCGTATGTGAGAAGAAAACGGGAAAGTGAACAACGACTGATCAGAAAAGACGATCTCCACAGTGTAACTGCAGTGTAATCACTTATATTTCTGCAGAGCAACTCCAATACAACTACTATATCTACCACTATATGGTCACTGTATGGACGGTAATATCTTGACTGTAAGCACTTTTTTTACAGGACTGATGTCACATGAGGTGGGGTCCGCGTTTGGTCAGGGACGGCAAGGATTATTTGAGAACCTATAAGTAGTAGAAAGTTATTGGACCTTGGAGTTTTTGTAGGAGTGTTTTTTTATAGTAACAATCATTCGTCAGGTAGATTTGCTCCAAGAATAAAGGTGTGATGTATTTGGTGACCCGGGGGGGTTTAGATAGGGATATTACAGCAGTCATACGGGGGAGCGATAATTGAAAAAGCTAATTTGGTGTCAGGGCTGAATTTTCATTGTGCAGTGACTGCTGAGAAGGATGGACGGGGTAGCTATGTGGATACGCAGAAACTTAGTGACAGAACAGGTCAGGAGGATGAGAGGACCTGACACAGAGTGCAGAGAGGACCAGGTGGCCATGGGGTGAAGGAATTAGTGTGGGAGGGTGCAATTTTGGGGGGAGCGAGGGGGGCGCCATTGACTGTACTTGCCTAGGGCACCAAAATGCCTTGTCCCGGCCCTGTCTGCACCCCCTATAGCTACACCCCTGCATAGCATAGATAGAGGTCTAATCTACAAGCATGTCACCATGTGGTTATGTGGTTGTATCACCACATGACACATTAACACTCTGACAGACATGACTCTAGATACAGACACAGGTAAGAAGTGTGGGGGACAGTGAGAGAGGAGAGAGTAGGGGGCTGCAGACATTCTGTATTATGCAGCTTTTTTGTGCAGAACCTAATAAAACTACAGAGAGCCAACCATCCTTGTCTGCACTTTAGGTGTAATTGGCCCCTGAAACAGATCTTTTATTGATTGATGTCACTATAGATGTCAACCCAACCAAGTCAACTAAGGTCTATTTAGCACTAAACTAGCACAAGTATCAAGAGGAGGAGAAGGAAAGCTGTATATGTAGTAACATGGAAAGGATTGGAGTCTGAGAGGAGAGGAGCATGGAGGTCAGTGAGGGAACCACAGCAGCAGTGTTTATGTGAACTATGTGCAGCAGTCTATATGTAAGAGAGACGGGGGCGTGTGAAGCACATACATTGTGAAACTACAGTAGTGGAGAACCAAATGTCAGACCTAGATCAGTTCCATTTCTCCTGTAACTAGGACTCATATATCAACTACACTGGAAATCAGCAATACTAAAATGTGTCAGAAAAAGGCATGGAAAGGTTTTTTCTGGGCTTATTTTTCCTGTGGTTCTTCCGCAGTATCTGTAGTGGTACTGGGAAAAAGTATCACAATGGATACCTGAAATACCAGGATACATTATGTAAATGAGACCTTCAAGTGAAAGCATTACTGGGGGTTGGGAGAGAGCCATACCACACCACCCACACACCCATGTACCGGAGAGTGGCTCCTGCTACACTCACAGTTGGCAACCACATCAAAGCCCTATACATGAATGTACGGCATGATGTGGATGGAACAAAAGTGAGTGGCCCGGATGGAACAAAAGTGAGTAGAAGGGGGTATGATGCTGAACTACCCACTCACCAGTGTAGTGGAGAGTGGTCCCTTACAGTCGCTACCCACATCAAAGTGCTGCACAGGAACAAAACGCATGATATGGGTGGCACCAAGCTGCGGAGAAGGAAGCCATCTCATCCAAGCTTACTTTACTGTGCCTTGTACTCAGCAGTATAGTGGAAAGCAGCTCCTACCACACTAACCTGTGTGTTTGGCTTAGCTGCTTCTGTTTCACTAACTGTGGCCGACCGTTCCTGCCCCACTCAGTGCCCACATCAAAGCACTGTGCAGGGATGTGCAGTGTGATGTGGGCGATACCAAGCCCAGGTGGTGCTTGCCTACTTTTGTGCATTAAGCCCTTATATATGTGGGCCAATAGAGGGGACTTGACACCCAATTGCTTATACTGTAGAAGACACTGTCAACCACACTCACCAGCTGGGTGGTGGAGGTTGAGGGAGAACAATACCCAGCCACCCATTCACCAGTATAGCAGAGAGCGACTCCTGTGACACTCAAAGTCAGCATCCACATTGAAGCGCTGTACAGAATGTAGGCGGTACATGGGCATGTGGAGGGAAAAGAAGGAAGCCATCTCATCCAAACTAATTCCACTGTGACCTACACTTAGCCGTGTAGCAGATGGGTCAATGACGGACTGGAGTGCCTGGGGCCCACCAGTGGAGTTGATTCTTGGGGCTCACCAATGGAGATGACTATTGGGGCCCACCAGTGGATTTTATTCTTGGGGCTCACCAATGGAGATGATTTTTGGGGCCCACCAGTGGATTTGATTCTTGGGGCCAACCAGTGGACTTGACTCTTGGAGCCCACGAGTGGAGTTGATTATTGGGGCCCACCAGTGGAGTTGATTCTTGTGGCTCACCAATGAGTATGATTTATTTGGGGCGCACCCAGTGGGACTTAACACATTAGGCCCATCCAGTGGACTTGAATTCATGAGAGGCCCACCCAGTGGACAATGACTTAACATTGCGCCACACCATTGACTTGATATATTGCTGCCCACCAGCAGACTTGATCTTGGGCCCCCCAGTGGAGTTGATTTCATGCAGAGCCCACCACGGACTATGATTTCTTGTAGGCCTCACCAGTGGTAGTTGATTCTTGGAGCCCAACCAGTGGTACAGTTGCCGAATCTTGGAGCCCACCTTACAGCTACTGTACATGACTCTTGCTTTCTGCCTCTCTTTCTCAGCCTTTCTCCCTAAAAACCAGCCCAAGGCCTGCCATGCCCAAGGGCCCACCAGGATTTCCTCTGTTTCCCTGTGGGATGGATATTTTTATATATGGATTTTAGTCGTCCTGGGACTAGAACTCTACCCTTAAGTGGATGCATTTTCTATCACCGTCCTGGGACGGGGTATCTACTAGTTTTTGTTATAAACACAGTCCTTTGTGGATGACTGTGTTCTGTACTTCCTACAAGCTGATTTAAAGCATTTCCTCTCATTCATGAGTAACTGGTTTCTGCAGTAAAGTCCATTGATAAAACATCTCTTATCAGCACCGATACTCTGTCACCACCGTCTTCGGCAACATTTTCTTATCCTATGACACATGACTTTATCATTAGAGAAATACGATGAGCTTTGCATTGTAACTGCTGCTTCCACCCATTAAGGAGTTTTATGGATAAGTGGCACTCAGTAGCTGACTTCTCATAGTATTTCTCTTCTTCTATGTCTATGAGCCCTTTCTTCATATTCATTTCCTTTCCCACTTCATGCGTCATCCATCCTGGCCTATTGTTCTGTTTCCCCCATTTCCTTTCAAAGGAATGTGCTTACTGACTACTGGTTAACCCTTTTCTTTTTGGAAGAGTAGATTGCTTATTGTGTAGATACAAAGTTTCTGTTCTCTCTTCCCAAGTCAGGTTATCATTGTTATTATTATTAATACTGCTAATTCTTTCTTAGTTCTTGAAACATTGCTGGCCCTATGCATGGTCAATTATCATGTCAGTGTGCTTCACTAGCAACAGATGTAGCGGGGCTGACTTTATCAAGAGTTTCTTGGGTCGTGAATTATAGTAAGGCACACTTACTTTGCAGTCCTATGTAAAAGCATAGATAATACTAATATCACAAACAATTTAGCTACAGCTGACACATTGTGCTTTGCTACATTTGTTTGTATCTGTACTTTTAGAAGAGCAGATTCCTTGATATCCATGTAAAAGGAGCCTTGATTGCACACCGGCAAACATGGACGCCTCTGAATTATAGAAAGATTCAGGTCTTGGATATCCGAGCACCGAGCGTTGATAATCTGACCAGTGGTGACCACTGGGACCTGCAGGTTGTCATATCTATGTCTCTTCAGGGCTGTTCCTGGAATCTGTGCAATGACCTTCTACCTCAAATGATCTGCCAGGATCTGACCCTTACTTTACTGTGCATATTTTCCAGGAATACTTAACCCTTTAAATGCAGAAAAAAATGCACCGCTTCAGACTTCTGGATGTGTGTCCAAGCCTGCACCAGCCTCTGTTACAACTATACTTTTACTTAAATATTAAATTTCGTTACACTATTATGTTCTATTTTATGGCTTTTTTGTATGAGACTGACTACCTCAGTCTGGGTTCACGTGGTGTTCTTTAATGCTTATTTTGCATTAGCACCTGTAATCACAACTTACGGATACTGCAAAATATGCATTAAAAAAATCCATCCTTACATGCTTATATTGTGTGAACGTCTACAAGTCTTTAAAGTAAAGCTGTCATGCTGTATGGGTTAGGCTACCACATTTGAGAGAAGGATGGATAGAGTGAGAGCAGCTGAGCAGGAACACATCTGAAAGTAAAAAATCATAAAAGAAGATAAGTGAAGGTTCTGCTTACCCTGATCATCATACAGTGGTAATTCATATAATAGACATACACACACAAATATAAATAAAACATAATATAAAATATATATATATATAATATATATAACTAATATATAACACTATATATATAGTAATAATACAAATATATAATATATTAAATATATATATTATATAGAATAATGGGTGTGTGTTTGTGTTGTGTTCATTTGCTCATTACATGTATTAACTGGACAACAATATCTTGCCATGCCCATATGTCCATTCTTCCCTAACTGGTTATCTTTGTGATTATCTACAAATAAGGTTGTCCGATCAACCGAAACTTCAGCAGAGTCACATTCCACATTACCACACAATTGACTCTGCATGGAATGTTGTACAATGTATATTTTCACATGTAATGACATTGTAATATGTCATACACTTTTTGAAGCATATTCAAGTATCGTGTGCTGTGGATGCCTATATTTATTGATCAGTTGGGTTGCAATATCCATTCCACTAGCACCCGTTCATAACCGTGTGCTGTTCATTTATAAATATCAGTCATCGAACACAAAGTGATTGACAGTGTCCTGTACACACAGTGATACAGAGATAGCTGTCATTCACAGAAGTTGGGCGGGGTAAGCAGGAGTTGTACCCTATATATCACAGAGCTCGGCTTCTCTCCTCTATCATATAACCCTATGTATATCACAGAGTTCAGCTTCTCTCCTCTATCATATAACCCTATATATCACAGAGCTCAGCTCCTCTCCTCTATCATATTATCCTATATATCACAGAGCTCAGCCTCTCTCTTCTATCATATAACCCTATATATCACAGAGCTCAGCTCCTCTCCCTCTATCATATAACCCTATATATCACAGAGCTCGGCTCTTCTCCTCTATCATACAACCATATATATCACAGAGCTCAGCTTCTCTCCCTCTATCATCTAACCCTATGTATCACAGCAGAGCCGCCATCAGAAATTTCAGGGCCCCATACAGGTGAAGCATCTGGGCCCCCCCCCCCCCCCACATCAACCCTGCCCTCTGCCAACCCCATCGCCCCGCCCCCACTCAGACACAGCCCACCAGCCTCACACATGCCCCCCAGCCTCACACACACAGCCCCCCCCAGCCTCACACACAGCCCCCCCCAGCCTCACACACAGCCCCCCAGCCTCACACAAACAGTCCCCCCAGCCTCACACACACAGCCCCCCAGCCTCACACACAGCAGCCCCACCCAGCCTCACACACAGCCCCTCCAGCCTCAAACACACAGCCCCCCCAGCCTCACACACACAGCCACCCCAGCCACACCCATGCACCACCACCCCCCCCCCCAGGCTCACACAGCCCCCCAGCCTCACACACAGCCCCTCCAGCCTCATACTCAGCTCACAGCCCCTCCCCCCCAGCCTGAGGGTGGGATGATGGGGATGAGGGGGGCTTCCATGGTGTAACACATTATCTCAGAGTGTGAGGAGTGGGGCCCATGCTCTGATTCTTAGGACTGCTCTTTACCTACAGCAGCAGAGTCCCTCACCTCGTTCCAGTTCTCCTGCGTCTCCTGTGATCAGAGTCAGCCACTCCTCCCTCTGCCAGCAGGAGTCACTGAAGCCACGCCCACAGGCAGAGAGAGGGGAGGGGCCGACTCCGATCACAGGAGACACTGGAGAAATGAAAGAGATTGACAGACGCTGCAGCTTTATGTAAAGAGCGCCGGCCTCCTCCTCAGACGCAGAGCCGCACGGGCCCCCTCCTCAGACGCAGAGCCGCACGGGCCCCTCTTCACACAGTGAGCCGCACGGGCCCCTGCGGACGGTCTGCAGTGCCGCGGGGCCTGTGTACAGGCTTAGTAGATTATGAAACAAGAGGCCCTGCTTGCAGCGGGTCCCCTTGTTTAACCGAGTCCCGCACAGCAGTACCCCCAGCTCCGCTCCTTCTATCAGATCGTTACCTCAGGTTCCCTTTAAGGACTTCTGATTCCTATTTGCATAGTTTTACTTTCAGATACATTATAGCTTATGTATTAACAAAATGAACCCTTCTTGCTAATGCCATTGTGTATTTTAAAGTCAGTTGGTAGGATTTACAAAGTAAAATGCACTGGGGTTTTATTTCCTTTTGTGGCTTACATGATTTTAAAGGAGTTGTCACCTTCATCTACAAAATTAAATAATAAGCTATTGATGCCCAATAAAATAGAGTAAAACTTATGCTCACCTTCCTCCGCTCCTCCATTCCAGCGCCTGTATTTTGTTTAACTATTCTCTTTTGAACAGGACGCCATTGCTACAGCCAATTAGAAGCTATTATGATCTCGTGCCACTCTCTTTCATCACCATTCAGAAGTGAACAGCTCCGAGCGGTAATATAAGCAGAGGCACATGACTGCAACAAACCAATCAAACAGCTGCAGAAGAGAACAACTTTTTCTGCCAATGCAACTTTGCTAGCAGAGGGGCAATGATATCCGTTTGCTCTGGGGCCCTATAGACTAGTCCCGGTCGCCCGCTCTCGCCGCCGATCGTTAGGGTTCTAAGCCGCTACCAGTCGCTAAGCACGTTAGGCTTAGGACCTTTGGGGACGGCAGCGTGGCGGGACTAACTGTATGTGCGTTTCCCCCGGACGCACATACGTTAGATGCTTTGGGAGCAGAGAACTCCGCGGAGTACTCTGGGGCCGCAGGCAGGGTGCGGCTCTGTGCGCGCCGGATGCACGGGCGTGTCGCGTCATCACGCTGCCCCCGCGGCCTGGTGACGTCACACGCTGAAGAAAGACGGGAAACCGCGAACCCACACGGCGGGGAGCGAGGCCAGGTAAGAGCTGTCAGGTTACTACTATTAACTAGCTCTAATCATGCTGGCGCCTATTATCAACTTCTATATGTGCAGGGGGGGCCTGTTATCAACTTCTATATGTGCAGAGGGGGGCCTGCTCTCAGGTGCTATATGTGCAGGTGGGGCCTGTTTACACTTCTATATGTGCAGGTGGGGCCTATTTCAACTTCTATATGTCAGGGGGCCGTTATCAACTTCTATATGTGCAGGGGGCCTGTTATCAACTTCTATATGTGCAGGGGGGCCTGTTATCAACTTCTATATGTGCAGGGGGGGCCTGTTATCAATTTCTATATGTGCAGGGGGGCCTATTATCAACTTCTATATGTGTAGGGGGGCCTATTATCAACTTCTATATGTGCAGGGGGGGCCTATTATCAACTTCTATATGTGTAGGGGGGCCTATTATCAACTTCTATATGTGCAGGGGGGCTTATTATCAACTTCTATAGTTGCAGGGGGGCTCTGTTATCAATTTATGTGCAAGGGGCTATTATTACTTTATATGTGCAAGGGGGGCCTACTATCTACTTCCATATGTGCAGGGGGGGGCTATTATCTACTTCTATATGTGCAGGGGGGGCCTATTATCTAATCTATATGTGCAGGGGGCATTATACTCTATATGTGCAGGGGGGGCCTATTATCCACTTCTATATGTGCAGAGGGGCTATTATCTACCTATATATGTGCTGTGAGGCCTATAAGCTACCTATATATACGTGCTGTGGGGCTTATAAGCTATCTATATACCTGCTGGGAGACCTATAAGCTATCTATATACCTGCTGGGGGACCTATAAGCTATCTATACACCTGCTGGGGGACCTATAAACTATCTATATACCTGCTGGGTGACCTATAAGCTATCTATATACCTGCTGGGGGACCTATAAGCTGCCCATATACCTGCTGGGGGACCTGTATAACCTGCCTTATATACCTGCTGGGGGACCTGTAACCTGCCTATATACCTGCTAGGGGACCTGTAACTAAACTATTTACCTGCTAGGGGACCTTAACATACCTATATACCTGCTAGGGGACCTGTACTGCCTATATACCTGCTAGGGACCTGTAACATACCTATATACCTGCTAAGGGACCTGTAACATACCTATATACCTGCTAGGGACCTGTAACAGCTATAACCTGCTAGGGGACCTGTAATATGCCTATATACCTGCTAGGGACCTGTAACCTGCTATATACCTGCTGGGGACCTGTACATACCTATATACCTGCTAGGGGACCTGTAACATGCCTATATACCTGCTAGGGGACTGTACATGCCTATATACTGCTAGGGGCCGTAACTGCCTAATACTGCTAGGGACCTGTAACATACCTATATACCGCTGGGGACCCGTAACTGCCATCACCTGTGGAGCATCCATAACTGCCTATATACCTGCTGGGGGAAATGTAAACTACACACCTACCGGGAGACATATAAAGTATATAACCACCTGTTGGGGGACGTATAACTTACTGGGGGACCCTATTACCTTCACTGGGGGACACATAATTTACTGCGTTGTGAAGTCGCTAACAGTCGTTAAGCCGGTTGTTAAGGCCTCAGCTCAAGTCGATTGATAAGAGCTTAGCAATCGACTCTGCGGACTCCAGTCGGTTGTTAAGCCGGTTGTTAAGGCTTCAAGTCGATTGATAAGAGCTTAGCAATCGACTCCGGGGACTACTATAGACAGTAGGGAACACTGAACTGTTGTGTTAGACACAAGTCTGGTAGACCCTGGTTCATTTTGATGGGGAACTTCTCCACTGTACCATGTCTTCTTCAAAGGCAATGCATGTTCTCCCATCAATAGCACTTAGTTCTCAGTAGTTTCCCCATCCCTTATTTACAATGGTGCCATTTGTCCACTCATGATACACTTTCACCACAGCAGCATGCCAACTGTTCACAAACTGAACAGTTTCAGAACTACTGACACCCTTGGCCTGAAAACCAATTATTATTGTTTTTTGCAACTCTAATAAATCACCCCTTTTATTCATGGCAGACAGCCTATCACACACCTTATAAACCCACAAACTCAGCTCACCACAGTGGTTAGTAAAAAGTAATTAGTGGTCATAATAATGTGTCGCGACGGTATCTGCAACCCTTTCTACCACAGTGGCCTCCTAAGCTGTAAAGTTTACAAATATATTTGAGAAAAATACATTTAGGGAAAATACATTTAGGAATCATACCTGCATATATTACAGTTTTTTAAGGTAAACACAAAATACAAAAGAGAGAAGATGCACAGAATTAGTCTTTCATTTATATTTTACTTCCTTTTGTATCCATTTCTATGTTCGGTTTCAACCATATCAAAAGGGCCGCTGCCACCCCTCTTCCTGCCGCTTTAAAATATCGCATTAATCTGGGCATTCTTCTAATCATGCAGCACAGGTACGAGCTGCAAGATGCCGTGTGAACATACCCTAAAAGGTCTAAAGATATATGCCCCCCTGCCCAAATGTTACATTTGATATAAATAAAAAAAAAAATCAAAAGCTATAACACAAAGTACTGAGTAGAAAACCACTAAATAATAGTCTTACAGCTTAATAAAACCAGAATCTCAAGGCTAAAATTACCAATAATTCCACTAAGACCAAATACTGACACATCATGACCACATATCACCACCACATAGTGAGTAAATAATACAACACCAAGATGACCCCATATCCCCACCACAAAGTGTCTGAATAATACTACCACACCATGACCACATGTCACCACCACATAGTGACTGATAAATATTGCCACACTGTGACCACATACCACCACCACAGTGACTGAATAATACCACAACACTATCACCACATATCACCATCACATAATGACTGAATAATACCCCAACACCATGACCACATATTACCCTCACATACTGTCTGAATCATACTACCACACTATGACCACATATAACCCCCACATAGTGACTGAATACCACCACACCATGACCAAATATCACCGCTACATAGTGACTGAATCATACCTCCATACCATGACCACATATCATCACTATATAGAGACTGAATAATACCGCCACACCATTATTGAATATAAACCATTACACATTGCACACATATAAGTGATTCCAGTTGGACAATACACACACTTTCCTCACAGTGGTCATGAAACAATGAAACCCTAATAGGTACTTTCTGGCAGGGCCTCTATAGCAGGATAAAATATGAGCTGGTCGGTCGGACCCCCCCTTAAAGAGGTTGTTTCACTACATCGATTCATCTTACCTCACTCTTGTTTTCTCAGTTTCCTTTTTGAATTCAAGGACTTGTTTACTGGCTTCTCCTGGCCTGCAGTGATGAGCTGCTGAAGACACCAGGTCTGTAGTTATGGCAACCAGCGCTGGCAGCCTATCAGGAGAGATTGAACAGGTCTGTAGCTATAGCGACCTGAAGAACTGATGCAGCTCGTACAAAAGGGGATATCTAGGAATAGATAGGACACTGTTAATGGACACATATTGCAAAGTGACTTGTTTTTGCAAGTTCTTTAACATAAAAAGAAAACCTTGGATGAGCTCATCCGTCTGGCCACCAGTATACCAACGGTTCGCTGAGAGACAGCAGAAGCTCCACCAGCAATGTGAACTTGTCCGGCCACACCGTCTTCCCCATCTTTCTCCAGTGTTTCAAAGGTTTCCACTGCCTCCCCCAATGGCTTCTTCTGAAGATCCGATGCAAGTGGACAGAGCCCACCTGTCACAGTAAGAATGGTCCTGTCGACAACAGCAGAATCTTTTCCTTTAGTGCTCAAGTCCTGAGCATTTCCGTATGGACTGTCCCTTGCATTCTAGGCTATGTGTTATAGGCATCCCTAGGTGTGAAGACTACTTCTCCACGTCTGACCATGCCAGTCCAACTGTGCACCTCGTCCGGCAATATGTTTTATGCCTCCTCTTTCGTGGATTCTGGATCAGCCCTGTATTTCATTGACGCATCTCTGGTTTCTAAATATCGTCTCCCGGTGATCCTTCTTGAAAAACCTTAGGTCATCTCCTCCATTAACGCTGAATACCTGCGTGACTCAATTCTGTTCCGTACTGAACCTGTGAGCCTTCAAGTGGGGACATTACATATGGAGAAAATTTTGTTCTATGTGCTACCCTGTTCCTCCTCTGCAGTTCTGCTGGTACTTCCATGGCTACAGCATCACTGTTTCGCTCAGATGGCAGACAGGTAAAGTCACATGCTGGGAACAAGACATTCCCATTGTCCTGTGGCGCTCTGTCCAGTTTACACTGACAACTTTCACTCCCCTGCCAGGTCTGCCCTCTCCTTATCAGGAACATGCAGACATCTTCTGTTAAAAACAGGCAGAGACCCTTCCGCCATTTCCAGCCTATGACTGTCCTATTGACCTCCCACCTACTCCTCGGAACAGGGTCTATATAGCCATGGACTTCATCACCCTGCTTAAATAGTACCATATTTTTGGGTGGTTACGGACCACTTTGTGCCTCTTCCCGGTCTCCCCTCAGTTCCTCAGCTTGTTGGCCACCTCTTCCAGCATATTTTCTGCTTACATGGACATCCTCTGCAATTTGTCTCGGACCTGGGGTCCAATTCATCTCAATGTTCTGTTGTGAACTCTGTTCTTGTCTTCAGGTCAAGTAAGACTTCTCTTCGGCCTATCATCCCCAAACCAATGGGCAAGTGGAAATAATTAACCAAGTCCTGGGAGATTATTTACTTAATTTTGTCCTTTTGCCAACTTGCTACCGTGGGCATGATTTTCATACAACTATCAGAAATTCAATTTGACCAGGGCCTCTCCCTTCTACATCGTTTATGGCCGACAACCTTGTCAGTTTATATTGATTTTCCTGCCATGGATACCCAGTTCCCAGACTTCATGGATATTTTGCAGTAGACCCGACAGTCCTTACTTCAAGCATACTCATGCATGAAGTCACAGAAGACAAGTTAAGAAGACCACCTCCGATCTTCTCCCTGGGGGATAAAGTATGGTTGTCCACCAAATATGTGCGCCTGAAGATCCCCAGCTACAAGCTGGGGCCATGATTCCGTCCATTTGAGGTCCTGCAGCGCAACAATCTGGTGGTCTAAAAACTCCACCTGCCTCCTTCTATACACATCCCAAACTTTAAATGTGCTTCTCCCGCTCTAGGGTGTGCATGCGTGCCAACTCAGTGAAATTTAAAGGGTCAGTGCGCTGGTAGTTGGCTGATTCCTGTACGCTGACCCTATATCCTCTGGCATCTTCCTGCACTCCCTGCCAGATCTGTTGTGCCCATGCCATTAGAGAAAGCGTTGTTCAGAGTTCCTTCTCTACCGTGTACCAGAACCCTTCCCACCGTTCACTGACCACATTTTCCTGCTTCCTGTTCTGACTTTTATGCCTGTCCCGACTATGAGTTTGCCTGTTCTGTGCCACGCTGTGTTGATTCTGTGTTGATTCTGTGTTTATTCTATGCCACGCTGCTCTCCAGCTGCCACTGCAAACAAGTCGCGTCATGGGTATCGACCTGGGTATCTCCCACCGCACTAAACCAACCAGTCATGATCTGGTGAAAACCAGTGTTGTCCAAAGAAAAAAAATAATAAAAATTTAACAAAAATCATAGGGGTGAACTAAATTTTGTGATATACTGTAACTAATTCAGATAAAGCAATCATCATCATCATCATTTAGACTCCGCTCCCTGCTGTGGCTTTCACCACCGCTTGCAGTGGTCCAGAAGATCCACATCCTAATTGTCCTAACAATATTGAATCTAAAAAAAATTATAATAAAAACCTTCACATATTAGGTATCCACATGACTGAAATAACCTGAAGAATTAATTTAACAGGTTTTTTAGTGTGAAGTGGGAATGGCGTAAAAAAAAAAAAAAAAAAAATCTAAAAACTATTTTTATGACACAAAAATCTTAGTAACTTTTATGTATCCCCAAACTCTGGCAAAATTGTAACTTTCTCCTGCTTAAAACAAGGGCTCATACAGCTTTATCACAAAAAAAATAAAAAAGTTATGACTACTAAAATGAAGATAGGCAAAAACTGTAAAATGTAGCTAATCGTTAAGGCCTTTTCAGGCCCGGTGTTTGGAAAACTGGTAATTTGTTCCGAAGACTGAGGAAAATTAAGTAGATACAGTATCTCACAAGAGTGAGTAAACCCCTAAACTTTTTGTAAAAATTGTATTATAACTTTTCACGGGACAACACTGAAGATATGATATTTTGAAACAATGTAAAGTAGTCAGTGTACAGCTTATATAACAGTGTAAATTGGGTATGCTCTCAAAATAACACACAGCCACACACAGAAGATACAAGTATCCTCTCTTCAGTGTTGTCCCATGAAAAGAAATAATGCAATATTTACAAAAATTTGAGGGGTGTACTAATTTTTGTGAGATACTGTAACTAATTCAGATAAAGGTATCATCATTATCATCATTTCCTCTTTCCTTCTATTGAAGACCATCTTTAAAGACTGCCACTGTTGCCAGTTTTTTGTTTTCAGCTTTGCTTGGGAGTAGGTCAGGTTCATGTCAGGTTTGTGCACATACCTCCTAAGGGTCCCTCTTTTGGAGGAACAGTCCCTTTTTTAAAAAAAAACAAAAAACAAATCTCCCCTGTAAGCTTACTATGTTGCCCCCAAAAAGGATCTCTCTGCTCCTACTTATATTTTGGGCTATAGTTTAAATTTTTTTTTAATAATTTGATAAAATTTGGACCATAAATATATCTATATTCCAAAGATTCTGTGCTAATTTGTAAATAAAAAAAGATATTGAACCATATAGAAATATTAGAAAAAAATTAATTTATCTCAATGAACCATAAGTGCCCATCCAAAATGTTTGGAGATATGGGTGCAGATAGGAAATGGTTAATCAAAGATCTTACAGGCCGTAGGCAGAGCTTACACCACTAAAAATGCAAGAAACCTTCAACAAAATGTTTCTAGAGTGTACCAACATCCCATTAACTTGTATAAGCTGCAACCACAATATAATAAGCCTAGAGTGTATCATTACACATACCCCTAATAGATTAAAAAAAAATAGACTCGCGTCTCTTGATTGGAGCAAGCATGATGAATGGGCGTAAAACTGGATCCAAATTATGGTCAGCATCTAGATTGTATTTAGATGTCATTTATATGTATACTTGAGTCACTTTCTGGGTGTATGCAAAACTCTTGCATAACCTTTCACTCCTTTTCCCTTAGCAGAAAATATAATTGTTTATGGTACCATTGTGTATTAAACAGGTACTTAGACCTTAGGGATGTTGTAACGACCTTTTAGGGAAAGGGTGGGTATTGTAGTTGCTAGTGATGAACGATTGTGTCAACTATCGTTATCGGATCGATAGTCGATATTGGCAATTATCATGCCGATATTCACTATCCCTGTCCTGTACCACAGTATGACCCTTAAACCTGCATGACCCACAGATTAAAAAGTGCCAGAAGGCAGTATTATTTGAACCACCATTTTAGTTGAACTGGACATTGACTATCCCTGTCCTGGAACGCAGCATGACCCTTAAACCTGTCTGACTCACAGATTAAAAGTGCAGAGAAAGGAGTCTTTGAACCACCATTTTAGTTGAACAGGACATGGACCATCCCTGTCCTGGACCGCAGCATGACCCTTTAAAAATCGCATGACCCACAGATTAAAAAGTGCCGGAAAAAGGGAGTCTTTCAACAACCATTTTAGTTCAACAGGACATTGACTATCCCTGTCCTGGAACGCAGCATGACCCTTAAATCTACATGACCCACAGATTAAAAAGTGCCTGAAAAAAGGAGTCTTTGAACCACCATTTTAGTTGAACTGGACATTGACTATGCTTGTCCTGGACCTAATATAAGTACAAGGTGGCTCTTCGAACAAAACTGGGCTGCACAAAATAAAAGGTACAATTTCACCTCAGGTGCAAGGTGTGCTGGCCAAAAACTAGTAAAAAAAAAGCCATTTCAATGCAGATTCAAAGAAGAGACTGGGCTGCACAATATACACTCTCCTTTCAAAAGCCTGCCTGTCTGTCTGTGTTCTATTATCAAGTCTGGTGGAGCACCACCTATTAACAGGAAAGCCTTATATTTTACAGCAATTTACTAGCTCCATAAGGGATCCCAAGCTCTACTTGGGCAGTCGTCCCTAGTCCATGGACACAAAATAAATAAGGCCCTCTTGTGACACCGTCTGCAGCCGGGTAACACTTCTAGACAGAGGTGAGAAATCACAATTTAAAAACGTCATGTCTGACCTCCCCGACATTTTTCACCAGCTAACTGGCTTCATCGGGGGTTAGAGGTCCGGCCCACATGTGGTCTAAGTCACTTCCTTTTATATCATGTTAGAAAACAACCCTATTCAGGTGCTCACCAATTAGCCATCAGAGAATCCACAAAAACCCACTCCCCTTTCCGCTCTCCTGACGCACCCAAAATTTTTTGTGCCCCCCATGCTCCCTAACATAAACCCCTCAGAAAATTCCCTCTCCTTAACGGGGTTGTGTCCTAACTTACCATGCCCGTCCCGTTTTTTTCAATGGTGAATCGCCCTAAATGTGAGGCTTCCGTCTCTTTTCTCTATGTTATTGCCCTGGTAAATACCTGAAGGGGACTAACGAATAGGTGTTAATTCCACAGCCAGAAAAAAATTAAAGAAAGGAAAACCAACAAATTCTGGGGGATCGGAAAATTTTATAACAATCGGGTTTTTTTTTGGAAAAAATAGAGTTTTACCTACAAACCCAATCTATATTCAATTTGCAGATTCGAGTCTTTCTGTAAAGAATCCCCACGGTTTATAATCTTACGCGGGGGAAAAAGTGGTGGGGAAGGGTCAGAGAAAAAACAGAGGTTGGGACAAATGGGAAAAACAATAAAAGTCATTTACCAAACTACAAGATCAAATCCTCAGAGATGCCAATGGGAGAAGGCCCAGGGGATCAATAATTGTCCTCTTCTGCATCCGTGGTGTGGTGGTTTCATGGTATGGGGGCACGGCAATGTTTAAAATGGCAATAAAAATATCCCTTTGGGGGGAAAAAATGGACAGGTTTAACACAGTGCAAACTCAATCTCAGACGCAAAGACCCACTTTTTTTAGAAAAACCCAAAGGTTTTCCTTTGGGGGATCGAGAAAGGGGGTGATCAGAAAAACAAGGATGGAGCACTACAAGTGTTTAAAACTTATCCCTATAATTAACGGAAAACAAAAAAGGTGTTGTCATAGGGTTTTTTTGTTCATCCCATGCCCAAAATTTAAATTTGTAGGGGGTAAAAGTATTAATCTCTTTGTAAAAGGGTTGGTTTTACAAAATATCATAAAATGAAAAAAAATGTGAAGAAACCTTTAGAAAATAGAGGAAAAAAATTGGGGTTTGAACAATTGCAGGTTGAAGGTGAAGGAACCCAAAATTCTAGTTTAAAACCCCCGACAAATTTAAACCAAAAACTAGGAATAACCCCGATATCACAATAAATTTATTGGATACGTTTTAGGAAAATATCACAAGATAAAAAGAAACAGCATCAGAAACAAACCTCTTCTTTTAAAAATTTAAAATGGGAGGGAAAAAGTAAACTATTGCAGAATTACAAACTAAAAAGGGGGAAGTAAAAACCCCGTGACAAGGTGGCAATTTTTTCATCTTAAAAAAAAGTGACTTAAGCAATGGTGAGAGAATACTTGATGATTCAAAAAAAAATGGAAAGGGTTCCCAAGACCCCCCAATGAGATCTGACGGAATAAAAAGGTTTTTGGGCCTTGAAAAGAGAAAAAATTAATTACTGGAGGGAAAAAATGTATGTTTTAAAAGTGAATCCACTATTGCACCTTTTATGCATTACCAAAAGTGCATAAAGGGGTTGTGCCAATACCAAAGACAGATAGTCTCCCCGGGAGAAAAAAGTTAACACAAAGGCCTGCAGTATGTTGATCGAAAAATGCCCTTTTTCATGGCCTTTCTTTAATTTTTTAAAAATAAAGGGGCACTGTGATGGAATTACAATCTAGTGGGAGTGAATAACTTCTTGAAGTTTAAAGTAGGGGGCCCTATTCATAAATCAAAATGACTGGGCCTGAAAAGCAATCAAGTATTTTTTTAACACAAAGTACACAATTTTATGAACTTAATGAATTTCATTTTACAGTTATTGGAATTTGTTATTGACCCATAACTATTTTTTGTTATGATGGCACCGTCTTTAATCACCAGATAAAGTGAAGCAGCCTTGGGTACAGTTTGTATCAAGACTCAATGATAATGAAATTGGATGAAATCACATTTGAAAATCATCGAGAAGAAAATAAAATTTTGGATCTTCAATTATGCTGGATGAAAACAACAATTCAGACAAAGATATTTCGGAAAATACAGATACCAACCTTTGTTACATTTATCCTAGCTGGCACCACCTTCACAAAAAAAGGGGCTTACCATAGGCCATTTACTAATGGCTCGTAGGATTGCTCGACTTTAGAGGCTTATAACCCCTATACCGGCATTATGCCGACTCAATACGTCCATGTCTGGTAGGGGATCCCGCAAATTGTCGTATGAGTACGGTCAAGCGGCTCCTTGCCGCTTACGGCGGAGCGCGCAAGGAACGACGCATGGAACCGGCGGTAATATTACCGCTGGCATCATGCCGCATCCCCCCCGGCCGAGGAGCTTCCGGCCGCGGTGATTAACCCCCCATTGTCACGACATCGTGGTCGCGACATCGCGGCTGCGGGCGGCAGGAATAGTCCCTGCTGCCCGACGATCGGCGCATAATGGCGTGAGCGCCGCTACTGATCTCCTACCAGGCAGCCCGATGCTGAATGACAACATCCGTGTTGTCTGATACGTCACGATGCCCACAATGCATTGTGGGGCAAGCGTGACAGAACATTGCCATGGAGACACATACAGCTATAAGCTTATCTGATCTCCTATTGCATTAACATCTACGATCGTTCATGCAAATTCCCCCAGGGAAAAAGTGTAAAAACTAGTGTAAAAACTAAAATAAAGTGTAAAAAAGAAAATAAATCACAAAAATAAAATACAAACACGTACACCGACCTTTTCCCCGTTACAAAACGGCAATCACCCCAAAAAGATCAAAAAAATAAAGAACCTCATATTTGTATCGCCGCGGTGCTAGCGACCCACCCTATAAATCTTACACACGTTTAATTAACCCTTACGTGACAACGCCGAAAAAACAAAAACAAAAAACAGTCACAGAATTGCGTTTATGTACATCCTCAGCACATAAAAATGAATATAAAGCGAATCAAAAACTAATATAAACGCCAAAGTTGTACCAATTAAAACACATTCAACCCGCAAAAAAAAATCCTACACAGCTCATGTATACGGAAAAATATAAAGTTCGGCTGTTAGAAATAGCGATCATAAATATTGTTTTAACACCAATAAAAACACTTTTTTTTTTATCAAAAAAATTTGATTCAAATAAAAAAACTACATAAATTTGGTATCACCGTAATCGTCATCAACCCACAGAGTAAAAATTAACTTGTCCGGATACGGGCAAGTGAACCTATTAAAAAATAAAAATAAAAACACATGCAGCATTGCATATTTCTTCACCCTGCCTCCAAAAAACGATTTAAAAGCGATCATAAAGTCTTGTGCCCCTCAAAAATGTTTACCAATCAAAATAGTCAACTCATCCCGCAAAAAAGGTCCCCTAAAAAGCTCCATAAACCGAAAACTATAAAGTTAAGCGCTCAGACTGCAGTGATAGCTAAAACGTGTATTTTCCTTTCAAATAAAAGTGTTTTTATTGTTAAAGCATAAAACAATTAAAAATATACAAATGTGGTATCGCGGGTAATCGTAACAACCGCTGAGGAAACTAGCATTCATTTATACCGCACAGTGGACCGCTGTAAAAAAGGAAAATAAAAAACTACCAGGATGCGGTATTTTGTACCAAACCACACAATAACCTTATAAAAAGTGATTAAAGCACACATTGCCCCCCATAATGGGACCAATTAAAAAATCAACTCTTCCGTAACAAAAAAGCCCACAAGCAGCTCCATATGCAAAAAATTAAGAAAGCTATGCGTGTCAGAATAGACAAAATAAAAACGCAACTTTTTATAAACTCGCTTCTATTGTGTAAAAGTATTAAAACATAAAAACGATATCAAAATATATCATGTAATGTACCGACCCATAAAAAGTTATCCCTCAGTTATCCCGTAAGCGAATACTAAAAATAAGCCCAATAACAATTGCGGTACTGCGTCTATTATTTTAACCCCCTCATTTGGCATGCCCAATGCAAAAAAAAAACTACGAAACACCTTGCGCCCAAAATGCACAATACACCCTAGATGGAATCCCTGAGGGTGTTGAAACCAACATAGGAAACTTCTGCAGGTTCACCTGTTTCTAATACTTTGGGCTTTGCAAATGCGACATGGTCCCCCCAATATCGGCCAGAAGCCAAATACGCTCCCCCTTGGTACTTTCCCCCCCCTCATGCGCCCAAACACATTTACACCCACATGTAAGGTAATTGACCGAACTTGAGAAATTGCTAATAACAAGTTAGGGGCTTTTTTCCAGAATCCTGTAAAAATTAATAACATTTTCAGCTAAAATTGCAGATTATTGGAAAAAATATATATTTTTTTTATTTTCAGAGCCGAACGCTAAACAAAAAATTGTGAAACGCCTTGGGGTCGATATACTCACTACACCTCTGGAATATTACTAAGGTGGTAGTTTCCAATATGGGTCCTTTTTAGTAATTTTAATTAAGTTTGGAACCTTAGGGTTCCGCAAACCTGAAATGCCCCAAATAAAATGTGTAATGAAAATGAGGCCCAGAGTCCAGTAGGTCTCCCCCTATTCTGCTTGTGGTTGAGCCAAATAATGCACTAGGGCCACATATGGGATACTCTGAAAACAGCAGAGATCTGGGAATTCAATATTATTTGCAGTTCCCGGTATCACATTTACCGTATTTCATTCTAGAAATGTATAAAAATTAAAAATCTGCAAAAAAAGTGAAAATTTTTGAAATTCCACTTCCATTTTGCTTTAATTCTGTGAAACACCTAAATGTTAATAAACATGTCCCTAACTTCTTTTGAATACTTTATGGTTATTTCTTTAGATAGTCATTTAAGGGGTTATCTAACTACAGGTCAATCGAAAGTCCTTAAACTGACTGGCCCCTAAAAAATGTAATATTGCAATTTTCTGGGAAATTTTGAAAATTACTACTAACTTTATAAGCCCCCTATTCGTAAAAAAAAAAAAAGAAATTAAAAAAAATGATTCCAAACTACAGCAACATATGTAGATGGACAGTTATCTAAACTATTTTTTGTATTTTTGAGTTGGAATCACTATCTGTCTTACATCAGAAATTTTGAAGTTTGAAATTAGGTAAATTTTCACATTTAGCACCAAAATTTGATATTTATTCACAAAATATACAACCTTTTTTTGGACCAAAATTTTCTACTATCTTATAGCACAAGTGTCACGAGAAAACAGTCTCTGAACTCACATGGATAGTTAAAGTGTCAAATTATTCTCACATAAAGTGACACACGACAGATTTCAAAATAGGCTCTGTCAGAGAGGGCCAAAAGTGGGCTCGGCCGGTAAGGGTTAATGAAGAATGACTCAGTTAAATGCACGTTTTCAGCAAGTTATCCAAAAAATGTTTGAGGGAAGGGCGTTTAAACAGGCTTTGACTAGTGACCAGAGGACAATTATTAATCAGTAAAAAGAAGTAAGGAAAAAACTGATTTAATTCCGTGTTATAGGTAACTTTGATGATAGAAGCCAATGAAATGAGGGGTATACTTTAAAAACATTGGCACATTTTAAGGGACAATCCAGTATTCTCTGAGTGGATTTCCTAATAACCTAGTTGTCACTTATAGAAAGAAAAAACTTAGGGATGAATTTGTACATAGTCATTTTGAGGAGATGGCAAAAAAAATCATGGTTACAGTCTCCGGTGGTAGGCTCAGAAACCTGGGGCAACTTTCTATTCTGTCCATTTATATGGAAAACTAAAGAATTTTGTTAACCTCCATTATAAGAAATATTTGAGATAAGACCATTCATTAAATGTTAAAACCAAGGGTGATTTATGGGCTAGTGTACCTGCCCCAAGATACTATGGGAAAAACCATACAAGTTTTTCGCCATCGGATCTCGAAACATCTGAGTAACTATTAAACAACTAGCAGGTAAACCCCCCTACGAGACACATTTTGGAAGTAACTTACATGTAAAATAAGGTGCTTAAATATCTTGGCATCTGTGAAAAGCTAGGAAAGAAAGGGCGATCTGGATGTATTATTGTTGCAGGAAGAGCAAGATGGTATTCCAAACTCATACATTGAAACCTAAAGGCCTAAAATGAAGAGCTTTTCATTTTCACCATTTATTTAATCTGCCTGATTCCCTGTATAATAATTTTGAAGAAAAAGATATATTGATTAAGTACGGCAGTGAATAGCACGTGAATATATGACTATAGAAAGCATCAGAGTTCACATAGTTGTTGTTTTTTCCTCACTCCCATGTCCCTCCTGCCCCCCCATGTCCCTCCTGCCCCCCCATGTCCCTCCTGCACCCCCTCTGCCTTACTTTCCCTCATTTTCCTTTTTTAATTGATGATAGTTATTGATCACGTGAGGACACGTTTCTATTTAACAGATAGGGATGTAGTAAATTGTTTTCTTTGCAGGAGGGGTTTGTTGCAGCTGAATCATATGATTTATCACTCGCGTTGTTGTGGCGAGACCACCCAGAGTAATTACTATCTATTCCATATATATAATATTCACTATATTTCATCTAATGGTATAATGTCTATTGTTCTGAGCTCGCGCTGATTTTAGTCTAACGTTAATACAATATATGGAGTATAGTTTTATCAGATGCCATAAGAGGATTGAATATACTAAAATTTTTGGCTTGCTCATTGTGACGAATGACTTAGGTGGCTAGCCGTGACCTGTTAGAAAGAATCGCGAATTGGAGGTGGGAGGTGAAACTGCGGGAGAAGGGGCGTCTAACCATAGGCCTGCACGTTAATTATAATTAATATGTGTAATACATGTAAAAAGAAGGTGGTTTTATGGAATAGGACAAGACAATAGTGTACAGGTACAATGGAATATGTATATAAAAAGGCATGCAGCTTTATTAAAAGAAATGTATAGTTAGATATAAAGGAGAGTGCTTTATGGAAAGAAATAATTGAACAATAGTGGTACATACATGGAGTTTATATCCCATTGAATATGCATGCTTAGACATAGAAGAGAAGGGGTTTAGGGAGTTTGATAAAGCTGGGAGTGTGCTGTGGAATGTAACACCTATTCTGCTTTATCCCGTTCTAGGTACCACCAAGCAACAATATGAAAACTGAGACGGAATTCATCACAGTCAGGGGCAGAAAACCCATTGATACAGTACACGGCGCTGGCAGCTTGGTAAGATAGGACGCAAGCCCATTATGGAGATGGCGAATTTTGTTTTGAGGTTTGATGTCTATAGGTAGCATGGTTCAGCACAGCACAAATATTTTAGTGTGTGTGCAGGAAGTAGGAAAGGGAGTGGGTTTTTGATGATTCCTCTGATGCGGTTGGTGAGGCACCTGAATAGGGTGTGTATCATAACATGATATAAAAGAAGAGAGCAAGACCACATTGACTGGACCTCTAACCCCTGAGGAAGCCAGGCTAGCTTGGTAAAACATGTCGGGGAGGTCAGACAAGACGTTTTTTAAATTGTGATTTCTCCCCTCTGTCTAGAAGTGTCACCGCTCAGACATGTCATAAGGGCCTTATTTGTTTGTGTCCATGAATTAGGGATGACTGCCAATAGGAGGCTTGGGATCCCTTACTGTAGCTAGTAATGCTGTATATATAAGGTCTTTCCTGTTAATCTGGTGTTGCTCCACCAGACTTGATAATAGAAAAGAGCAATTCCTTCTTTCAGAAGTAAAAGGGTTAAATGTGAGTTAGAAATCAGTATTATAAATAGTGTGTCTAGAGGGTTAAAGTTATACATAATAAAAGTTTACTTTTTAGTTTTACAGATAGAAGAACTGTAGAGTTAAGTTTGCTATGCAAAATAGTAAAATATATTATCAAAATCACTCTTTGTTCTCTTGCAAGATTCCCAATTTTTCGGAGAGTTTGAAAACTGTGCTCACTTGTTAATACTGCCAAATTGTACTTGTACCTCAGCTGCATTATGGCTAGAACATATGATTGTAAACTTTTTCAGCTAGTAATTTATAAGTGTGCAGACTACATTATGTCTTAAAATAGGAAAAAGGAGTCCAGCAAATAAGGACTCAATGCATTTTGGACCATTGTAGGTCATGGCTAAGAACTAAGGACCTACATTTGTCCAAAACACATTGGAAAGAAACGAGAACACTCCTTTTGAGTAAATTTAGGTAATAAGCACTGAGGCCTGGAGAGACACGTCAGCTCTGCCATGATCCATTGATGTTGTTTTTTCTAAGCCATTGATAGATTTTAACATAAAATGTGATTAGGCATGGTCTAAAAGCAGAAAAAAAAACTCTAAATGTATTAAATCAGAAAGTCATGAGCTGCAATGCAGTTCTTTCCTAAAGGCCACCTACCGAGCACCTTGATTGTGTCCGCAGTGCCAGTCATCCCTGTGCCCCCTGTATGTGTTCTGGCTTTTCATAGCACACATGCACACTGGTCCTCTGCAATTTAAAGGGCCATTGCACATCAGTGAGCCAAAGGAACTCTACCCACCTCTTTGCCTGTCACTTGTTGAATTCCAGGCATTCTCTTTTTTTTTACCAAGAACAGATTTTAGGTATCTGACCTTCAGCTTGACCCATGACCTTATTATTTGTCTGCTGCCTGTCATGACCTTTGGCTTTATCTCTGACCACACAAGAACACTACCTACCCATGAGCTTACTGACTGTCTCTCGTCTACTCTTTTGGTATCATGTTTGGACATCAGCTGTCACCATGGCTTCCCCCGTTGGGGGAAGTCTTCTTGGAGTCTTCTGCAACAAAATTCAGATCCATATAAAGGGGTTGAAAATCAAGGGGCTCCTTAGACTACTCCCTAATGTGGTTTTACACTAAAGTTTATGACTTGATCCACTGCTTATCTCTGTGAGTCGTTACACAGAAAAAAGGCACATAGACTTTTGCAGCCTATATGTTCAGTACAAAACTGAAGACGTAATATTATGAGCAGGACTTGTATTTTGGTCCTTGGAGAAACAAATGTCATGTTCACACAATAGACTTTCATGCCGTTTTCAGCATAAATGTGCATGTAGTCCCCACCGAAATCACATATGTGGCACGTGACCACTGCAATCATTGATATCCCATGCCAGAAGAAGGAAAAGAGTAGACAGGAGGCTAGCACTGAAATGGTGAGTGGAGGAAGGGTATCTGTTTTTCTTTTTTCTTTTTATTGGGCACCAGTAGCTAATAGTTAATTTTTATGTGGTCCAAACAACCCCTTTCATTAAGTTCCTTACTTATTACAGAGCTTCATATTTGGTTAGCTCATTCACATGACATATTTTGATTACTCCCACCCATAGATATTTTTCTACCTAATTCTTTTTCGGGACATGTGCACTTTGCATTTCCGAATGGCTGGAGACTACTCTTTTCAAAAATCATCAAGAACTTTGTAATTAATCTTATCATGAACTTTTGTCATATCCCACAACATGTGTTTCTCATGCTATCATGTTATTGTTATGCTTCTATTGCAAGTTCTTATCTTGTTGGGTTTTTCTCCTGACTTCCAGAGTCAGGCTATGATGTTCTTAGTCCCTTGCTTTCTTCTATATGAAACTCAGTGTGTCAGCCATTATTGTCTTCAGTTTATCTTTTGTTAAAGGGATTTTGCCACGATCTCATAACCTCCCCTGTTACCAGCTCTTCGGCTCTGTGTGCTCAGAAGGGGGCATGTGGGATTTGTTTGAATTGCATATCATGTGACCCAGCAGGATGACACACCAAAGCCTTTCCTCCCTGTAGTCAAAGAAAGGTATGTTTATGTAAAGCATTGTGAGTAGCTGAGAGGTAAAGTTTTTGCCTCCAGGCACAAGGGTCCTCAGTTCAAATCCCGGCAGGAACCAAACCTGTGGATTTTATTTCTCTTTATCAAGCACATACCTGAATGAGATTTCTTTTTTTAAATTTATTTGCACTGGTTTTTTTCTAATTTCTAATGAGTAAGAGAAAGAAGTACAATGAAAAGCACCTGGGGTTAACACCATAGCTGCCTGAGCGGAAAGGCAATGTCTGAGCATGTCCGGCCAGGACTGAGGAGCTCTCAGCCCTGGTCGTATCCCCTGGAAACGAGGTATAAACAATGGATCACTAAAGGAGCAGCTAAGACAAAAACGGTGCAGAATTTTTAATAATGATAAATGGTGAAAATGTACATTACTTAATTTGCAAACTTCTCACGTCAATTTTAATATGTGGCAAAACCCCTTTAAGCTCTGAAAAAGAATCATGTTTTGTCCATAATTACAAGAATATCAGCTTGAAATAAATCCTCATCCTCATACATACCTATTTAGTTGAGCCGACATTGTCTGACAAAATTTCTTGGTGTGAGTACTGGTTTAATACAGACATACTTACAGCCTAGTTCTTGAGTAAGACCAAATTATTTATCTAAACTCTCATAGGACATTTAATTTTGACTGTATCCCTGATACAGTGGTGTAGCTAGAGTTTTGCCTCCCAGGGCTGTGTCTGAGTTTTCCACCCCTTTTTACAGCCCACACCCCCATTCTTCAGGCCATGCCTCTTTTTTGCAGTCTTATCCTCAAGCCATAAATCATAATTGCCACAAATCATATTTTTCTGTCGTGCTATTCTAAGAACCATAATTATTTTTCCTTTTGCATAAGGCCTTTTTATTTGCATGATGTTGACGTTTTCATTGGGATATGTCGGGTTATACAAGCTTTTTTTTTATCACTTTTGATTCTGCTTTGTGTGATGCTGGTTAAATAAAAGGAGGATTCTGGCATGTTTTTTTTTTCTTATGGTGTTTACTGTTACATCCATGTCCGTCTGGGCCTCTGTGCCATCCTCTGTCCGTACGGCAGGGGATGCACTGTTGGACATGATTCTGTACTTTTTGTTTTTTGTCTTAGGGTTCTTTCACACGGTGCATTTTTGATGCGTTTTTTGGATGCGTTTTTTGTGCAGGAAGGCACAGCAATTAATGATATACATTGTTGCAAAAAAACACGCATCAAATACGCACCAAAAACGCACTGTGTGAAAGCACCCTTACACTGCTCTAGTTTACTCTTGCTGTGTTAATTGATTTCTGCCACACCCGTCTGTTCTCTGCTGACTTTGTTCTGGGCAGCAGATGATTAAGCTAGATGTGATTGGCAGTTCCTTTACAACTCAGATTCCTTCCTTGCCAGGCTGTGATCTGAATGTCAGAGGGCCAGTCCAATCACATCTTGGATCGAGACTCTGACATCCCATGAGAAAACCATTAGCCCTCTAACCTGTGCTTGCTGTAAGTCTTGTTTGGATTTACCTGGTGTTACCTTTGATTGCTTATTCTGGATTTCTGACCTCTAGCTTGTTCTTCTGACACTCTGCTGTCTTGCTGATTTGCAACGCATTTGCCCACTTGGTTCTTACCCTTTTCTGTATAGCCCTTCTTCTGTGTTTATAACGTTTTGTCTCTATGTACACTTTTGCGTAAGCAGAGAACGTCACCCAGTTGCTGCCGTCCACTTAGGGTGACATGTATGAATGGGGCTGTGCCAGAAGTCTGACATCTTTTCAGCCCGATATCTAGCGCAGCCCCATTCGCTATATTTTTAAAATGCCCACACGCCAATATCAGGCGCATTACAGAGCGCGTGCGCGACATTTTGTAATGCGCCTGATCTCGGGGGGCATGCCGGAGGCGGGGCGCACTAGTGCCTTACAAAACTATGTATTTATAGCTTCAGTACACCAATCCCAGGCGCATTACAGCTGGAACAGGTAAACCACTTACCTGAGCCAGAATTGTCATCTTTGCGCTAGAATACACCTGATTTATGATCTGATTTATGTCTCCCCCCAGCTGTAGACCGGGTTCATAAATCAGGCACGTTCTACACTATTCATATGCGCTTTAAAATTGGCATCTAAACGCCATAATTCATACAAGCCGCTCTTTGTGTCAGACCAGAAAGTAGGTAGGGACAGCTTGGGGGGATTTGTGCTAGGGCTCACTGTCTTGTCTTCCCTACCTCTCATCCCTGGTCGTAACACACACTTCCTAACAGTTCACCTTTCAGGTTAAAAAGGATAATAATTTTGTAGATTGGTTTGTTATGGACGCTGCAATAACTACGCAATACACAGTATGCAATATGTCCTTTTTTATTTACAAAAAAAAGTGTTATTTATTGGGGAATTAGGGGTTTGTGTTTGTTTTTTGTTTACATGTTTTTCATTTATTTGCTTTTTACATTTTTCTGTCTTTGGGTATGTTCACACGGCTTTTGGTCAGCGTACACACCTGCTAATTTAGAAGTACACCGCGAAGAAGCCACATCCATTGTGACACAAGCCTTAGCCTATTGTATTGTGGCACATTTTGGGTTGTCTTTTTTTATTCCATGGATATATTCAAGATCAATAGGTGGCACCGGTATACAATTAACAATCACTCAAAAGCCATTCCCTTTGTCTTTTTCAGCAAGCCCAAAAAATTTTTTAAAAT
>JAODAL010040591.1:0-36746 GCA_025379985.1 Phyllomedusa bahiana
AGAAAGAAATTGAAAGGAACGACTCATAAAGGGAAGACAATCTTGGGGGTTTCGGGGGCCAAAGGAAGAAAAGGGAGAAGGGGCCGGGCCAAAATCCCCAACAGCGCAAGGGCGTCTCCTATGATTCCCCTGCTGTCCCGGGGTAAGTTTACTTTCCCGGTTGATTTAGTGCCCGTATTCATGTGAAAATACCCAACTAAATGGGGGTTTTGGGGGGTTGGAGGTTAAATTTTTTGGTCTTATTGTATGGGCATTTAAACCGGTTCCCCTGAAATTTTAAAAACAAGTGCAAAATCTGACTCTGTGGGTGAGGGGTTTTTCTTAACCCCCTGTTACTCTTCTTTTTTGTGTTTTGGGGGCTTCCCCCGGAGGCGGTTTTTGGGGCAATTTTTTTTATGGGGTATTTTTTTTTTTGCAGGGAAAAGTTCACATTAACTCTCGGCCTTTTTTTGGGACAAAATGGGACCAAAAATTTGTTTGAAGCAGCTTTATAAGTGTAGTTTAATTTTTTGAAAGTGGGGGGGGTGCGAAAAATAAGGGGAAAAATTTTTTTTAAATGGGGTATTGTATGTGGGGCTCTGGAGGCCGTGGGGGCCAGGGCTGATTTTTATTCCCCCCCGGCCCTGAAAGTGGGGGGGTATACAAAGGGTGGAACCCCAACTATATTAAAAAATTGTCCCCCAAAAACTTGCAAAATTTTTATACCCCACTGATTTTTAGCTTATTGGTAGATCTAAAAATTTTATTTTTAAAAGGGGATTTGGGTATAAAGAAAGATTTTAAATGAATTTGGAAATGAGATAAATAAGATTAAAAATAGAATTTAAAAAGATAGATAGAAAGATAGAAGATAGATAATGATAAAAAGGGAAATTGGATAGAGTTTGTACCCCAAAAGGAAAAGATGGATAATTATTGTATGAATGAAAGGTAGGAAAAATTATAATAATAATTAAATTATAGTAAATTTAGTTAAGAATAAGATTAGAAATAATGAAAATTATTTTAGATAATTCCCCAAAAGATTAGTTTTAATGAATTAAAAAGTAATTAATAATAAATAGATAGATTTAATTTTGGGAAAAAAATATAAAATTTGAATAAATTTTAATAATAAATAGATAGGTTAAAATTAATAATTAAAAAAAGGAAAATTGGGGGTTTAAAGTTAAAATAAAAATTTAGTTAAAGAAATAAAATTTAATTTGATTAAAAGTTCCTTAATATGAAAATATTAAAGGTTTGAAAAAACCCCCCTTTTTAATTAATTAATCCCTTATAAAAATTGAAAGGATATAAACCTAATAAAATTTGAAAAATATAAATTAAAATCAATTATTAATAAAAAAATTATAAATTAATTAAAACTAATTTCAAAAAATGAGTGAAATCAACTTTGGAAATTTAGAATAATTTTGGGGTTCCCGGGGGTTTTCCGGCAGGGTCCCAACCCTGGGGGTTCCCCTTTTTTGGGGAAAGGGACCTTTTGGGCCAGGCGCATTTGGGGGGACACTGGGACAACTAAATTTTTTGGGCCCGGGGGGGCGACTCCCGTGATTTCCCCTTCCTAGAGGAAAGATTTTCCCGGAGGCCATCCCCCGCATCCATCTCCCAGGAGCAGGAAAGGGGGGCACACGTTTTATTAAAATCATAAAGCCCGGGGGGGTGGGGGGGGGGGGTTTTTGGGGGAAAAACAATTTGGGTTTTTTTTTAAAAGCTTTTTTTTTCCTGTCTGTCTTGCCCTTTCCCGCGAATTTTTTTGTCCCCCAAAAAAAAACGTCAAAAGAAACTTTTGCAGGAATACAGCCCACTCCACTTTTAAAGGTTCCAAAAAGTAAACACAGAAACACTAGAATGACAATATACGCAGTGCACAAGTGCTATGGGATAAATTTCCTTTTCCCTGATTTTTAAATTTTGGGAAAATACCCAAAAAGAGGGTTGGGGGGAAAAAAAAATTTTTATAATCATGGTAAACTAGAAAATCCCCAACAGGTCCCCGGGGGCCACCTTTCCCAAACATGCCCCGAAATTCTCCATTCAGAGGGAAGGGGGGGGGGGGGCCCCAAAATGACCCCTTTCAAAAACCTGGGGGCCCCTGAGCCCCTTAGCTACCCCCTGGCAGGGACCCCCCTTTCCCTTTTTTTCCCCAAAAAAAAATCGGCGCCCTCCTAAAGTAATTTTTAAAGGGTAAGCCTTTTTTTTGTAGGGTTTTTTTTAATGGGAGGCCCCACCAAACCCCAAGTTCGTACCGAAAGCGGGTAGCCCCTACCCCAGGGGGGACAAATCCCCCCGGGAGCAGGTTATAGGGAAAACAAAAAGGGGCGATGTGGGGAAAAAGAGCTCCTTGCTTGGCCCTTTTCAGAGAAGACAAACCTGAAAGCCCCTTTTTTTTTGGTTTTTGGAGGCCAAATTTGAGCGGTTGTGGGTAAAAGGGGGCGCCAAAAGCCCCGGGGATTTTCCACTTAAGGGAGTGAGGGGCAGGGAGTTTTTTGACCCCCAAAACCAAAAACTTCAACCGCTTCCAGTCAACATAGGGGGGTGACGCTGCAAGGGTATTAAAAGCCCCAAGGGGTACCCCCGAGGAAGAACGGGGTACACAAAAAGCAACCCCCACTTTTTTGTGCAAAAACTCCAACTTTAAGGAAACCCCCGGCCCCAGCCCCAAAAAGGAAAGGATTTCCCCATTTTGTTCTACACTAACGGACGAGAAAAACCAAGGGGGTTTGGGCTTAAAACGGACCACCGAAGAACCCAAACTTTTGGCCCCCAAAGAAGCATCTTAAAGTTCCCAGCAGATTTCCCGAATCCAGGAAGGCAGCCACTGGAACAAGATTTTTGGCATTTTTGTAGCCAGAACTGGGAAACATGAGTCCCCTTGGGGGAAAGGGGGTTTCTCACCACCAAAAACGGGCCCCCCGGGCCCCAAAACCGGGCCCCTTGTTTTCCCCGGGCGTTTCGGACGGAGCGACAACCCCTTTCGGAAATGTTCAAGGGGGTTTCTGTAAATCCCACACTGAAAATTTCCCTTTTTTTCCAAATTTTTCTGTAATTTTTTCACAAGTTTCATTGCCGAAAAAATCATAAAATTTGCGGTCCAAAAATATTTTCTAGGGGCGCCTTCTGCTTTTTGGTTCCTTTTTTAAAAACATTTTCCTATGTATAACAAAGTATATCTGCTGATTTGGGTCATAAAAATTTCTTCAAAATGAGCCCAATAGCCCCTCTGACTGTGGGCCCCCCTGCTAAAACCCTGTCAACACCAAAGGCTGGCCAGAGGCATTTTTGCATTATGGCAGTTGGGAGTTTGGCAGGTTTTTGTTAGTTTTGCCCTGCTCCCCAAACGGGAGGTGTGGGGGAGGCTCCCGCAATTTAAGGGGTGGTTGCTCCCTTGCTCAACCTCAGCCAAAATTTCCCAGGCCCCTAGCCTACCTCAAACCTGTCCTTAAATTTTTCCCACCACCTAAGGGACTCCCACAGGGCTCTCCATTGGGTACTTTAGGGGGGTGCAATTCCATTTAGAAAACCTTCGGGCCGAAACCGGGCAAGGGAATTTGAGGGTTTTCCCACCAGCGGGCCAAAAAGTCCCTTTTCCCCGGGTTTCAAGTCCCAAAATCCACGCACTTCTCATGCGTCAAAAACCCTGGGGGAAATAACTTTATTTTTGTCTTTAAATCCGATAATTTTAAAATCAAGGTGTTTCCTTTAAACCAGGTCCCTTTTTCCTCCAAAGCCCCGTGCCCTTGGGTGTAAAACCCCCTCTTCAGGAATAAGGTCGTAACATTTTTCTTTCTAAATAATAAATACTCCCAGCCCTCCCCAATTACCAGAGTCTGACACATACTCAGGAAACTGTTGTAAACATTATCAAAGGGTGTCGCTATTACATCAACTCCCCCTCGAAGGGCCATTGGTTTTTACTGCTTTACATTTTTTGGTTTTTTACCCCGGTTGCAAACCCCGAAAAAAGAGCCAACAAATTAATTTCTTTCAAAAAATGCAAAATACCGTTTTTTCCAACCCCTGGGATTGGGCCCTCTAGTGATAGGGGTCTTGACTAGGGGCAACAAGAATTTTTTTTGGGACTCCCGGTTCCCCCGGGGGGGAAGTTAAACCCCCATAAAAAAACCCTCGTGCCATACATCGTTTTCCCCGTACAAAAAACCATCTTAAAAAGGGGGGCCCTCCCAGGGGTTCCCCCGGGAAGCCAAAAGGGAAAGGGAAAAATGGCGTCACGAACAGGATAGAGCTGTTTTTCACTACAAGTACCCCCGGGGGACCCCTGCTTAGCACGGCTATAGTGGAAAGAGATTTTTTTTTTTAAAGGACAGGCAACCTATTTTTTTTTTTTTTTTTCCTTCTTGGGAGGACAGTAAAACCAAATTTTTTTTCACCAAATTTTACGCAAGACCCGGGGCCTTTTCGGTCCTAGTAGGGCCTTCTTTCTCCAAACCGCTAATGTTTTTGCTGGGAACCCCCCAAAATTTTTTCTATTGCAAAGTTTTTCCCACACCTACAGTTTGCTATAGGGGTTAACCCTTTTTTATTGGAAAATTCTAGGGCTCCCCCAAACAATAGGGAGAACCCCACACACACTGACTTCCCGGGAGAAATTACCCAAAGCCCCCTCGAACTTGTCTCCCCTTTCCCCCGCCAACAGGGGTTTCGCACTCTTGGGGGCCCAAATCGAAGGGGGCCACTGTAGAGGGGAAATTTTGTTCAAGGGGCCCCTTTCGGGGAAAAAACCCCCGGGCAAAAAAAATCCTTATCGCCTAAAAAAAGAAATTTTTAGGTACAGCAAACCAAACCCAAATCCCGCTTTTTAAAATTCTACAACAGACCCACAGAAAGCAGGTGAGAAATTCCCCAGGGGAAAAACTTTAGCACATCAATCCGGCCCCACAAAGGGGCCCCTACAAAAAGGTTTTACACTATTGATCCTTCAGCTGCTGAGAGCCTAAATTTCTGAACGCTTTTAATTTAAGGGGTGGACTTTTAAAAAAGGGAAAAAAGTCCCCAAAAAGCCCTGTTATTCCGCACAGAAACCCAGAGCCATTTCTAGAATTTCAAAGCTCTAGCATTGCGAGTAATCGGGATTTACTCTTCTTGTACCCGCACATTCCTTCTTCATATTTCCCAGACCTGGCTGGGGGAAATCCCTAGTATTGCACCATCTACCGCCTCTCCGTACAAGCTGTCCAAGCAGCACAGACCACTACCCCTGCTACTACTACTGTCACCTGATACCCTTGACAAATTTGTAGACTCACTCTGCCAAGGTCTCAAAGAGTTAAAAGGGCACTCGAATCCATCCTCACATGAGTCATCTGTAAGCAGAACTGTAACTCCCGAGCCTGTTCATGTCCGTCCGACCCCTGATAGGCCCCCGCCTCAAAGATTTGTTTTCACGAAAGACCTTACTGTAGCTACTGTAGACTCATGGACACCACTGCTTTCGATGCTTCCAGTTAAACGGGCTACCCCTGAGTCCAAGGGCCGTCACTCGAGGTAGAACCACAGGCCCAGAGGAACCGCAATGGTTCTCAAGTTCCTCTCGCCATGTCCGCATGTAACATCTGGATAGACAAGGTACCTCTTGAAGCCCTTGTGGACAAAAGGCTCTCAAGTTACTACCGTGCCCCGACACATTTTTGAGAAACATTGTGGTCCTGATGTGTTATGTCCGGCTGGGAAATCCAAATTGAAATTGTTTGCGGGTAATGGCCAACCCATCGAACAACTAGCTACTTGGAGCCTACTGTGCATTGGAGACGTACCATTTCATAGACAAGTGTGATTTGTACAGAGTTCGGGGATAGCATACTGTAGTTTTAGTAGAATATCATGCGTCATGTTTACGAAGTTTTACATGCTTACATGCTTCCTTGCCCATGCTTCCTCCCACTATAGGCAAACAGTCCGAAGACTATCAAGCGTTCGTTTGCTCAACAGAGATTTTTTAATGATCGTGGAAGATTGCCCTTTTCCGCACTAAAAGACGCTCGTTTTAATTGTTTTTAACCAGCCAACAGTGAAACCCTTATCTGGTGCCGAGTTTTGTCCAGGACAGACAATGCCGACTACGAAGCTCTGCTTGACTCCATTGAAATTGATTTGGGCCGACCTCTTGTCAAAACAGCTAAGAGCATCGTAACCGTCTCGAATGGTCAGGTTCCCGTACGCCTTGTAAACCTCAGTGACTCCCCCAGCGAGCTTCACAAGTTTACCACTGCCGCGATGCTCTACCAGCTCGATCCGGAGGATATCTTGAGTAGTGTTGAGCGATTTTTATCGACAAAGTTGAAATCGGCACGGTTTTTATGGTAATCGGATTTTTTCGATCACGCGATAATTTATTAAAATCTGCGCATAATCTATTAATATCGCGCCATTTTCCGGCGCTTCCTGACATTTTGGCGGACAGCCAATCAGCTTACAGAATAAGGGGCAGGGTAGAAGTTGTTTCGAAAGTTTATACTGGGGGTTTATTTGGGTTGGGGTTGGGTGGAAAAAATCACAGACCTCGTTTTAAACAAGAAACGCCCCCTTTTGTTCTGCCCTCAGTCTCTTCAAAGGTTTTATAATAGTTGGAAGTGCGCCCCTGCATGTCCCAAAATAACCCCACGAAAAACATTTTCTACTTTTTCAACAGAGAAAAATCTACAAATTTCCCGTTTTGTTTGATTAACATTGGAAATTTTAGGTAGTTAATTTTTTTAAAGCGCATCCCATCGCTATAAAATTCCCCGGGGGGGAAAGGGAGGGGGGGGGGGGGCGTGGGGGACACAGACAAACTTTTTAAAGGACACTGGAAAAAAGTTCACCCCCCAAATTAGTGTAGACATTTTTACGCAAAATCTTCTTATTAACAGTTTGCTATTTTAAAAAAATTTTTGGGTATTGGGCAGTTGAACTTATATTTTTTTACCATCATTTCTGGGTTTTTCTGCAGGTCTCTTTGTTAAAGGGGCAAAAATCCCGTTTTTTTTCATATAAAATTTTTAATAGGGGGTTCTTTTTCAATTTTAAACCCCTTCCCCCTTTGTTGAAAAATATCCAATTGCACTTAAATTAGGGAAACCAGCAATCTTGTTTTCAGCAAAGGTTTTATAGGTTTCCAAAAATAAACCCTTTTATCATCAGAAAACTTAAAATACGGGGTTTTTTTTTCCTTTTGCCCAGTCCAATTTTTTTTATTGAGGGTAGCTTTCACTTATTTTTTTATACCCGCAAATTTTTTTGTACCAAAAGGTGAATTTTAAAGGGGCCAAAAAAAACCTTTATCATCCGAATCTATTTAAAAGATACTGTTTTTTGACTTGGCCCCAATGCAGCTAAGTTCCTTCAGATTCGGGGCAATTTAAAAATTTTTTCAGCAATTTTATTGTCACCAAGGTTTAATTGAAAGGTGCCAAAAAAAAAAATTGATCATCCGAAAACTATAACAGATACGTGTTTTTTTTGGCGTTTTTTTCACTTTGTTCAAATTCAGATAGCGTGCACTTATATTTTTTACGCAATTTTTTTTCCCCCAAGGTAAAATTTAAATGCCCAAAAAATACCTTTGTATCATGGGAAAACTAATTTTAAAAATACGTTTTTTTTTGACTTTGGGCGCACTGGGAGCTCTGTTCCTTCAGGATAGGTGCCCTTATATCTTTTAACAATTTTTTTATCACCCCCCAGGGGAAGAAAAGGGGGCCAAAAAACCCTTTTATCATCCAATCTATAATGTACGTGTTTTTTGGGCTTTGGCGACTGCAACTTTTGTTCTTTTAGATTGGGTGCACTTTTTATTTTTTACACAATTTTTTTAGTCACCCAGGGGAATTGGGAAAGGTGCCAAAATACCTTGGGATCATCCGAATCTTTAAAAAAAGTTTCGGTTTTTTTTAATTTTTTCGCCTGGGAGCTTTTGGGTTTATTTTTAGAATAGCGTGCACTTTTATCTTATACAAACCCAAAATTTTTTATCACACAAGGGGAATTGAAAAAGGGGCCAAAAAAAACCCTTTTAACCCTCCGTATCAATTTTCAGATACGTGTTTTTTAACTTTGGCGACTGCAGGGTTTTCATTCAGAATAAACGTGCACTTTTATCTTAACCCGCAATTTTTTTAGTCACCCCAGGTGAATTAAAGGTGCCAAAAATACCTTGTATCATGAAAACTTTTTCAATAAAGTGTTTTTTGGAAATTTTGGGGGCAAATGCCTTGTTCATTCAGATGCGGCACTTAATTCTTAATTTCAGCAAAATTTTTTTAAAATCAAACCCCAGGTGAATTGAAAGGTGGGAAAAAATTTCCCTTTTATTTATCCGCATTATAAAGTACGTGTTTTTTGACTTTTGGGCACTGGGAGCTTTGTTCATTTTAGGGTAAGTTTCAATATCTTAAATTATTTGCAATTTTATAGTCACCACAGGTGAAATTAAAGGTGCCAAAAAAAAAACTTGTAAACATCCAAAACTATAACAGGTACTGGTTTTTTTTTACTTTGCGCACTGCAGCTTTGTTCATTTTTAGAAAGGTTTCCCCTTTTTCTTAAAACAGCAATTTTTTAGCACCCCCCAGGTGAATTGAAAAGGGACCAAAAAAAAATTTTATTAACGAAAACAAAACAGTCGGTTTTTTGCACTTTTTCCCATCCAAATTTTTTAAAAATTTTTTTAAAACCACCCAAATTTTTTTTGAATTTTTAAAAATTTGAGAATAGCGTGGATTTTTCCGACTGTAAATAAAACTTTCCAAAACTTTTTCCATTTCCTTTTCAAAAATTTTTTTTTTTAAATTTCTTAACATGGAGCGAAAATTTAGGGTGTTAAATAAGCAAAGAGGGGGGTTAAACACATGGAGGTAGAGGGACCAAAAGGGAAGGGCTTTCCCTTTCCCGTGTGCAACAAAAACGAATGCCAGCGGAAAACAACGGTGCAGGACCGTCCCGGCCCGTTTAAACCCCTGGTTTTACGGGCCCTGTTTAATCTCCCGTAATGAAAAAACGTCGCCCAAACTGTCCCTTTTTGGTTAATTTCAAACCCGCATCCCCGCAGTCCTTTCCTCCTCGTTCTCCCCATTCCCCGGGCCCCAAAAATTTTATCCCCTCAGCATCATCGTATCCGTCCCAAAATGAAGCGAAGGCGCCCCCAAATGTCAACTGGTTTTTAACCCACCACTGTAATCAAATTTTTGAAGACCCCTTTTATGACAAAAAAGCGGTTTGGGGTCAAAAAAAAATTTTAAAAAATCAAGAAAAATGATTTTGTCCCGCTCAGCCCCCCAGTTAAAGATGCCTAAGAGGAGGGGAAAAGGGAAACCCGGGCAAAACGGGGAAAAAAACCCGGGGGTCTTTCAAAAGCCTTTTCAGTGCCCTTTGCTTAAGCCCGCAGCTTCTGATGCAGAATTTTCAGGGCGACCAAAATCACCTGTGTTTATGGAAAGAGATGGAAACATTGCGGGGTCCTCCTGGAATTTTCCCCAGAAATTTTTTGCGAGCGCTTTTTATCAGTGGGCGAGGGGGAAAAACCCATTTTTGGGAATGTCAAAACGGGGCCCGCAACCCAAAAAAGGGGGGAGGGGAAGGGCGCAGAAATCCGCTGATATGAACCCCCAGCCACGGTCAGCGCCAAAAAAACCCCCCTCCCCCATTATCGCCATCAAAAAGGTCCAGGAACCCCCTCAAGGGCCCGGGCCCTTTTTTTGAGCAAGCCTTTTGATTCACCCCCCCGTTGGGCATATGCCGCCTTTGCCGTAAACCCCATAAAAAGAGGGGAAAAACCTTTGGTGGTTAACCACCACCAACAGGGTTTGTTCCCCATGCAGCGAATGCATGAGTTGAAAAGGAGGGAACACTTGGCCCAAAAAAAGGCCAGCCGAAAGCCCGGGCCCCCAACCACGTTAAAACCCCCCTCTGTCCCCCGCCTCCTCCGCCCCCCCCAAGCTTTCCCCACGGCCCCTTTTCTCTCAGAGTCATGAAACAGGGAAACACCTCCGGTTTAGGGGCCCCAACCGCGCCCCAGTTTCCACCCGCCCACCAGAGAAACCCCCTCCTCCCCAATTCTCCACCCCCCATTTTTACCGGAAAGGCATGCCCCTTTCAGGGGGCCCGCTAGCAGCCCCTTTGTCTACCAGGTTTGGGAGCAGAAGAAAAAATTTTAACTCAAAACCATCCCAAAGCCCAAAAAAACCTGAATGTCCCCCCCTTGCCAGGCTTTTGGCCTTTTTAAATGTTTTCCTTTCCGTCTGGTGAACCCCAGATGGGGTTTCCCCCCACATAAAGGCCCTCGCCTTTCCCCCCAAAAAAAAGATGCCGAGCAAGGGATTTCTTTTCCAAAAAAAAACCTCCCCTTTTTGCCCTGGCCCCAAAACGTGCCCTCTAAAATTTCAAATGCTTTGTCTGCTCTGTTCCGGGGGAAAAACCATCTGGGCCACCGAAAACATGGACTAGTAAACCGGCCCAAAGGGCCCGGTATATCTCTGGACAGTCATGGGGGAGCTGGGTGGTGTCCCCGGGGGTGACGGTGGCCCCCTTTAGGTCGGGGCACGCTTTTTCAAAAATGGAGGGATGGTGCGGGTCTTTCCCCCAAGGGCCTCGGGCACACGTCCCAAGAAACCAAAAACCCCTTTTGAAATTAAAACTTCCCTTTGGGGACCCCCCCCCCACACAGGTCAGGGGCTGTGGACGGCTCCCGCAAAGGCCGGGGCCGGGGTGACGCTGGGGTGGGTGACAAGAACCTTGTGCCAGGGGAAGGTTGGGGGCGATTTCCGGGGGAAAACTCTGGGCCCCCCTTTTAAATCGGGGAGGGGGGGGGACATCCCCTTGCCCGGCACATTTCAAAGAACCTCTGGGCCCCCAAATTTCAAAAGGCCAAAACCCGGGGCTGGGGCGCCTGTGGGAAAAAAGGCCCCGAGGTTGAGTTGCACTTCCGCCCTTGAAACCCCGCTTCGTTCCCCCCCGGGGGTGTTGCAGGCAGCCGGCCCCCCCATTAACCATTCCTTTTTTACATGGCAACACGTGGAATTTTTTCCCTCCCCATTTCTTTTTTTTTTTTCCCGGGGGGGGGGAATTTTTTTGGGAAAACAGCGCAAAGCCCTTACCAGTACAAGTGACACTGGCCTGACCAAGCGCGGTGGGACCTCGGGGTGTTTTAGCCACCCCGGGGTGGAGGCAGGGGAAAAAGCTCTGCAAACCATCCTTCTAGTTTTGAAACGCCCCCCAAAAAAGGGCAGTGCGGACGATTTCCCCTTTTTCAACAGGGGCATTGTGGTGATCTTCGTTTTTGGAAGATCGTTGGAACTCTTAAACCCTCAGGTTTCCCGCCCGCGACGGAAAAGGGGGGAAAGGGCAAATCGGACAAGGAGACTTTTTCTCCATCGGGAATTTCCCCCAAGGGGCCCCACGTTTCACAATTTTTTCGGTCTTTAAAAAAGCAGTGGTTCGGGGGCCAAAGGGTAGTGCAAGGGGCGCCCAGCTCTCAGGGTTTTTTCCCGGGGAATTTAGGGCTTTTGTTTAAGGCCCGGGCCGGGGGAAACGGGGGAGGGGGGAAGCAAAGGGAAATTTCCCAACACCGATGTTTACTGACCCCCCTTTCCTTTGGGAAAAGAATTGGCAAAGAATTTGAGGCGGAGGAGGGGAAAATGAACCCTTTTTAGGGCCCCCGGGCCCCGAGGGTTGGGGAAAACAAGGGGCCCATCTCTCAATGGGGTTCTTGGATCCCATTTCCCAAAAAAGATCCTCGCAAAATTTAAAGGGCCCTTTAAAAAAAAACAACGTTACTGGGGGGGCCCCCCTCCTGGATCCCCCTTTCAAAACCCAAAATCGCCCCTTTTTCCTTTTCCCCCCACCCCAAAAGAAGTAAAATGCAGGAAATGGGGACCTTGCTGATTGACAACTGGGGCAAACTGTTGCGTTGCTTCCGTTCTTCAAATGTCACAAGGGAACAACCCCCAGGGGACGTGACAGGGAGTTTGAGTGGGAAAATAGCCGTTGCGGGCCAGCAGGGAGCAGCACCAAAAAAGAGGGGGGGGGCAAAAAAGCTAATGGGGGACCCTCTGGCAATCTTTAAAATTTACCAAACCCCACCAAAAACCTGCAATGCAGGGGACACATACAACCCCCCAGGAAACCCAAAAAAAGATGGGTGCCCCGACTATCGCGTCCAAACCGAAAGTTTTTGTAGTGTTCCGGCCCAATTTGATTTTGGGGATTTCCCAAAAAAGGACGAAAAGGCCCAGTGGCTTCCAACGCCAAAGAGGGTTTTCCCGCCCCAGGGACCAGGGGTTTATAACTGGCGGGCCTTTTAAACACAGCCGGGGGATCATTAAAGGGCAAAACCCCAACCGGGTTTCCCCCAGAAAATGTGGATGTTTTAACCCTTTCCTTTAAGAAAAGAATCAGGGAAAGGTTTTGATGTTTTTGGGCCCCAAAACCCCAGGTCACCGATTAGTTTTGGTCTACTTCACCCTTCCTCTCCAAAAAAGAAATGGTTCCCTTTTTAAAAAACTAAATTTTTTAAAATGAACATTTCTTTCCCGAATTTTTTAAATTTTTCAATTCCCAAAAAATTTCATTTTTCTGGTTTTGTGGGGAGGAGCTGTAAAAGGGGCAAACCCGGGTTTTTTGACAAAAACCAAAATTCCAAAATTTTTCACTTCATCTTTAGAATTTTTTTTATTGTCAATTTGGGTTTTGGGGGCGTGTTGGGCCCCACTTTTTTAAAATGGTAAAAAGGCTTTTTTTAATTTTTTGTGGGCCTTTGGGGCTGTAGATACAGCAATAATGTGGGTTCCCTTTTGGAAAAGAAATGTGGCTTTTAATAGCATTTCTTTCCCCCCCCAATTTTTTTAAAAGGGTGGAGAAAGTATATTTATAATTTTTTTGGGGTCAAAGTTGCGGGGAGGTTTCAGCAAAAAATCTGGTCCTTTGGAACAGAAAAGTGGCTTTTTTTAAATGGCTTTTCTCCCTCAAAAATTTTTAACAGGGCTGGAAGTTTTTTTTTAAAAAATTTTGGGTTTATGCTGCTTTGAAATGCAGCAAAATTTCAGGGCCCAATTTTAAAAAAAAAAGTTGTTTTTTTAATAGACATTTGTTCTTCACCCAAATTTTCCCAAAAGGGCCCCAAAAAGGGCATGTTTTTAATTTTTGGGGGCATTTTTTCTTTTGACATCCCCGGGTATACCAGCTCTATTATAAAAAAAATTGTTTTTTAACAGCATTTTTTTTTCACAATTGTCAAGGTTGCTCAAAGGGGGATTTTTTCGTCAAAAACGGAATAGGAGGACACTTGGTAATGGGGCACATATTGCCCAAAAGACTTGTTTTTTCAAAATTTTTAAACAAAGCTATTTAATCCTGTTTGAGGGCAATTCCATTTAAAACAAATTAAAAAAAAAAGAAACAAAGGGCATGGTGGGATTTCCCCTTCCCAATTTTTTAAAAATGGGGTTTTTCTAGACTTAAAAAAAACTTTAAAAAAATTTCATGTACAAAAAAGCTGGGAAAAAAAAATTTTTTCGGAAAATTGGTTTTCAAGGGGGGGGACAGGAAGACTAGACCAGATGTAGGTTAAATTTAGAGGCATGGGGGTATGGAAAAAACGGACAGGGGAAAAAGGAACAGAGACAATTTTTCCCGCACGTTGAGTAAAATGGAAAAAAAGATGCCAAGAAAAAAGGGGAAACCTTTGGGTGTAACAGGGGGCGTTAACCCCCCGTATTTTTCCCAAATGAAGCTCAAAATTTGGTTTCCCCACTCATTTCGGGGGGAAAACGTACCCCCGGTATTGACTGTGTTTTGAGGAAGGCTGGAAATTCCACTTTTTCCGCTTTCCCCACACTTTGCTTCAGCACAAAGTTTTCGTTGCGCTCTTTTGGGGATTTTAACCTCTTGTTAATAATGACGGGCCCCCCCTGGGCTTCTCACCCGCACCCACTGTAACTCCGGCCCCGGGCCCTTTTCTGCGGTCCAGGACAAAATTTTTTTTGTTATGTTTCCCCTGAAAATAAAAAAGGTGGTTGAAAGGAAATCCTTTATCCGGGACTTTTTTAAAAATTGGGGGCAGAGAATATTTTTGGCTCCCGCACGGGGAAAATACCCCAACCAAATGTACACTAGCTTTACTACAGAAATTGTCAGACCCGAAACCCCGACCCCCGCCAAAATGTGCACATAGCTCTTAAAACTATAAGAAAAGGCCCAGCACAGGGAAACCTTTACACCGCCCAAAAAAATTTTACACATTTGCCCCCTTTTTTACAAAAGAAAAAGGTTTCTCAGCACAGGGAAAACCCCGACACCGCCCAAAAAATGTACACCTAGCCTTTTATAAATGCAGAGAATAAATGCCCATCAACAGGAGCCCGACACCCCCAAACTGTACACTTTGCTCTATACTAAAAGGGAAAAGTGCTCGAAGGAAAAGTGACACCCCCAAACCCAACCCCATAGCTCCTTTTTACTAAAGAAAATTAGTGTCCCGCAAGGTATTACCACCGCCCCCAACCCTACAAAATAGTCTATTTTACAGAGAAAAAGTCTCAGCACAGGGGCCCGGGCACCCCCAAAATGTACACATAGCTTATAACCCCAAAAAGAATTTGTACTCAAACAAAAGGGCCTGACACCGCCCCAAAAGTACCATTTGTCTTACTTTCAGGAATAGTGTCAGCACAGGGCCGGGCACCGCCAAAAGGGAAAAATAACTTTTATAATGCAAGAATTAGTGCTCGCACAGGAGCCCTGAACACCCCCAAAAATGTACAAAAGCTCATATACAGAGAATAAATGCCCAGCACAAAGGGGGACACCCCAAAAAATGTAACAATAGGTCTAAAAATGCAGAGAAAATGTGTCAGCACGGAGCCCGAACCGCCAAACGGGAACCCCATAGCCCTATACTAAAAGAGAAAATTGTGCTCCCACAGGGAAAAAACAAAACCCCAAAATTTCACATAAACTCTATAACTACAGGGGAATAGTGCTCAGAAAGGGAAAAAGACACCGCCCAAAAACCCCTACACATAAAATTTATACTACAGAGAATTTGTGCCCGCACGGAACCGGGGCACCGCCCAAAACCGTAACATAAACTCTTATTCTGCAGGAATAGTGCCAGCACAAAGCCCGACACCGCCAAACTGTACACATAGCTTTTAACTAAGAGAAAAAGTGCCAGCCCCAGGAGCCCGACACCGCCAAAAAATACACATACTCTTATTTTTACAGAAATAGTGCCCCAGAAAAGAAACCTGACACCGCCAAACGGGACACATAGCTCTATATACAAGAATATTGTCAGCAAAAGGACCCCGAAAAACCCCGCCAAATTTACACATAGCTTATACCAGAAATAGTGCTCAGCAGGGTTTGGGGCCATGCTGCGTTAAAGGACAGGATTTTTCCAATGTCCAGTTAAAGAAAAAAGATGGTTCAAATCATACTGCCTTCGGGCACTTTTTAATTTGTGGAACTGGGGTAAAAGCCCAGGGATAGTGAATGGTGTGTGTTTTTTTTTCTTTTGGTTTTTTAAAAACCCCAAGTGTGTTGCCTAAGATGTAGCACGAAACCCATTTGACTTTTTGGATGTTAATTCCAGCTTCTCCACCCCTTGTTTGGGTGTAAAAATAAAGGTTGTTGTTCCTCTCCCATAGCCCTTTAAGGGTCATCGGCGATAATGGGTTATCGACAAATCGAAAAATCGTCTAGATAACCCCCGATACGACTATCGAAACGTGACGATAGTCAACAAAATCCCCCACACAAATCTTGAGTGAAGGGGGAACTATCCTTACCGGAAGTCAATTAGAGCTTCCTGTAAAACTCCCGACAACACTCGGATGAACTCAGCTTTGGGAGTTTCTAATACCCCGTCGAGCAAGTAAAGGGAAATTTTCCCCAAATTACCCTAAGAGACACCCTTTTAAAAAAGGCATTCATTTAAAACATTCTTTGTTTTTCAAAACCAACCTCATTCACACAAGAAAAAACACGGGCGAAAAATTGCCCATCAAAAAAAAACCCCGGGGCCTATTCCCCCCTCCCAGCTATCAGCAGGTGAAGAAACCTTTAAAGGGAAAATAAAAGGAAACCCCAAAGGTGATACAAAAAACCCAAAAGCCCCAGGGGCCCCCCCGCCCCTAAAAGTCCTTGTGAAAAAAAAGGGATGGGAACATACGTTTTGCTTTGTTTAAAAGGGAAAATTTAAAACGGCATCACACCCCAAAGATGCCTCCCCACCCCCCACGTATCGAGGAATCTATCGCTGCTCTGGGCACCGCGCCAAACTTCTCAAACATAAAACCTCACAAGGGGGTTTACGGGCAATTTCCAAGGCCCCTGAGGACAGGGGAGAAGACGGGAAATTTAAAACCACCGAGGGACTTTACGAGTTCACAAGCATCCCAATTTGGGTGGTTTTAACCCCCCTCTACCCCCCAGCACTTGATGGAACAAATGCTCGGTCATTTTAATTTTCCCAAAAAATGTTTGCGTATCGGGGGGGGACGATGTGTTTTTTATTCCCGTATTTTACAAAACCACATAAAGGAAATTTGGCCCGAATTTGTTCCGGGTCCTGATAGATAAATGGCCTCAAGATAAAACCATCTAGTCCCACCTACTAAAAGCCAAGTAAACTATTTTGGGACATTCGTGAGGGGTGAAGGAATACAGCCTGCCCCCGAGAAAGTCTCAGCTGGGGAAAAATTGGGGGGCCACTCCTAAAACATTAAGGAATTAAGAATTTTTTCTTGGTTTGCCGGCTTTTACCCCCATTCATACCACATTTTGGGCAAAATGGCGGAACCACTTACCGAACTACTTGGGTTTTTTGTCCCCGGAGCATTTTGACCAAAGATTTTTTTTGTTGAGTGGTCTGCCCGTCAAGAAAAACTTTCCCAAAACCCCTTTAAAAACCTTTGAAAACGCCCCCAATTTTTGGGCCTCCCCCTTGATTAAAACCACCATTTTTTCCCTTATACACGGATGCAAGTTTTTAGGCCTGGGAGCTTCCTGTCGCAAATTCAAGAAAAACCCAGAAAGGGTTTTTTTGCCTACGCCACCAACCCTGGGGGGAGGGGAAAAGGAATGACCACAACTATAGCTCGTTCAAGCTAGAACTACAACACTCGTGTGGGCCCCCAAACCGAGAAGTTTAGAGTTTACCTCACGGCTCCCAACCGTTTTCCCCCAATACCCACAAAAAAACCCGTAGCACACCTCAATACCGTGGCTTGGTCCCTTAGAGAAAACTTTGGGGCATCCAGCGGGCCAGCTTTAACTTCGAGATCAAATACCGAAGTGGCAAGACAAACGTGAACGCTGGACACGTTTCACCCAACCAAAAGGTGGGGAGAAACCAGGGGAAACGAGGGGAAGACGGGAAATGCCCCCCCTTTTATCAGAGATTCGCTACCAAAACAATACCCAATTGCGCCAAAACCCTAAATAGAGAGCCCTCAATTCAAGTCAATCCCTATAAACGCCCTTATCCCAATGGAAAACTATCCAAGATGAGCCCCAGAGTTTTTGGAAAATCAACGACTACCTCTCAAATGGTAGAACCCGTGGGGAAACGGGAAAACCCATACCCTAAACGGGAACTAGGGACGCCCTCTGGGAAAAAGGGGAAAAGAAAAAACCCTTTTTTAAACAAAGGCCTAATCGTGAAAAACTCTCGGGAATCCAGTTTCAGGGGGGGAGTCCCACCAGATCATTATCCCAAAGTGATGCAAGATAGTACTCCGCCCCAAACATGCCCCAGCCCGGGCCATTTCGGTGTCTACAAGACTGAAGAAAACCACCCACCAGAAAATTCTATTGGATCGGCAGGGAAAACCCGACTTGAAAACCGGGTAATGAGGCCCCGCCTGCAACATAACCAAAGCTGGGAGAAAGGAAGCAAAGCACCTTTCACCCCATTACGTCCCCCCAAAAAGGCCAACCAACTTTTTCCCATGGGCCCATTAAAAATTGGCTCCAACAAGATCTGGTTTATACTTACGCCCTAACGGGGTCGCCCCATTTACTCCAAGGGGGTATTTTGTTGTTCCTGTCAGAGACTTAACTGTGTATCCCCGCCTTTCATCTTCTACGGGGAGTACTGAAGCACTATGGCTGCCCATTTTTCCCGTTTTTAAAGCCCGGGGTCCACATTTGAATCCCAGCTTTTCCCAAAAACTTTTTCCTACCATGAATGAAAAAAGCTTCGCACCCCCAAAGGGCAAAACCAACCCTAAAGGGGAACGGCCTATGCGAGAAAATAAACCCAAAGTGTCTATCAAATGTTGAGAACAGCTTCTACCCCTCTAAGAAGATAAAATGGCCACATTTGTAGACGAGATGGGGAATCTACAATAACCCCCACTCACTTTTCCCACTGGCTATTCACCATTCAAACTTGATTTTTTTTCGGACTAAAGGGTCAACCCCCACAAGCCCGTGCTTGGGGTACAAGTTCCCGGGCTCCATAAACCCTCTGCCTAATACAGATTGGGTTTTTAAAAAACCCCCAAAAAGGGGGATTTAAAAAGCCCGAGGGAAATTGTTACAGAAGGATGGAAAAAAGCCCAGAAACAAAAAGGCTCATACAACCAAAGAGCGAATTCCACTCCATTAAAAAAATGGGAGACAAGGGTTTGGGTTTAAGAAATATCACCGCTCAGACAAGTTGGCTGTCTATGGGAACCTGAACCCCAAAACATGACTTCCCTTTCCTTACCCCAATCTGATGTTATGAAGTCAAGAAGCCTGGTATGGCACCTCAGGGCTTTTACACCGTAACAGGTTTTAAAATTATTACCCGAGAAGATACCCAAACTTTCACAGCACCTTCTCACCCAACCCGTTTTAAATATACCAGCCAATACCTGTCTCCGCCCAAAAGAAAACCCCCCTTTGAGGACCCCTTTGAGAGTTACACCGTTTTCAAACCAGCAGGCTACCCAAATAGTACAAAAGCCCGTGCCCGTTTTTCACCCTCAAAGCTGCTCTCATTACCTGCCGCCTCCAGCGGAAATTCCCCAATCTGTTCCCCGTTCAAGCAGCTGGTGAAGGAAAAGGGATCACCCTCAGAAGATCTGCGCTCAACCAAAGGGAAAACCACCGGGACGCTACAGAGATGAAATGCTGTACTGTATTCATTTATATTACCTGCTTTTACGTTGGGTTTTCCATATATATTTTTGCTGTTTATTTTTTATTGCCTTATTAGTTTTGTTAGATAAAATATTCCCGTTTAAAGTTTAAACCTCACACCCGGTCTCCCGACCCAAAACCCCTTAAATCACTATACCCCGCCCATGGACTGAGAGGACATTGCCTTTTTTTTCCCTTGTCTGGCCCCCAGAGGGTTGTGAGGGGCATGGTTCTAAATTTCCCCCAGAGAACTCTCTTGCTACCAAGGCCCCCCCCCTACCCAGTTATCAAAGTGTTTTTTAACATGGTTATTTGCATATATTTTTTTTAACCCCGTTGGTTTTTATGTCAATTAGCACTAAGTCTGGGTTTTTTTAGACAGTCCCAAACCCCCGGACCCAGGCTTTCTTTTTCTCGAGGGGGAAAATTGTAGTGACCCAGCATGAAAATTTTTTTCCTTTTCCCTATTTTGCTATTAAATTTTGGGCACAAAAAAAAAAAAGGGGGGGGGGGGGGTTTAAAAAAAGGGGGGAAAAAAAATAAAAAATAAATTTTAAGGGTTTTAAAGTCAAATTTTTCTAGGTCGCCCTCTTTCTGTTTTTGGTTTCCCTTTTTATAAACCCTTTGCCTATTTTATTTAAATTTATATCTGCTAAATTGGCTGATTTAAACCCGTCCCTTCAAAAAAGTTTCAAAAGCTCTCTGACATGTGACCCCTTTGCTCCAAGTCAACACCAAAGGCTGGGCCGAAAAAAAATTTCCCTGAGGCAGTTTGGCATTTTTGGGAGTTAAATTAGTTAGTTTGTCTTTTGCTTTCCCCCATCGGGGGGTGTTTCGAGGTCTCCCGGGAAAATCAAGGTGTGTGTTCTCCTGGCTCACCTAGCCATTTCTGGGGCCCGGCCCCTGCCAACCTCAAAAACCCGTTCTTAAAATTTTTCCTACCCAACCCAAAAGGGGCTCACAAAGGATCTCCGTCTACTCAAAGGGGGGGGGAAGTCCCTCAGGAAAAAACCCTTTTGTCCCACCGTCTGGGAATAGAGGGTCTCCCACCACGGGCAAAGGGCTTCTCCGGCTTTCCCAAATCAGAGTTTCCCCGCACTTTCATGGGGTCAACCCCGTGCGGAAGTAGCTTTATCTTCTCAAATCCCCAGTATTCAAGAATCCCGAGGGGCCTTCAAACCCTCTTTTTTCAAAGCCTGTGCCCCCTTTTTTTTAAAAATCCCCTTTTTCCCGGAATAAGGTCTTAATCAATTTTCTTTCAAAAATAATACTACTCCCCGCTTTTCAAGTTACCAGAGTCTGACACATACCAGAACTGTTGTATAAATTTTCAAAGCTGCCGCTATTACATCATACTCAAGTCAAGTCATTGTTTACGCATCAAAATTTTTTGTTTCCCGGTTTCATCCAGAACAAAAAGGGTCAAATAGTTATTGCGCAAATAAAAAGCAACTACCCTTTTTTCCCCAAACCCGGCCCTTGGGCGTCAAAATGATTTTTGGGGCTTGACTAGGGACAACAAAGAAGAATTTTTTGGGTTTCTCAGGTCCCTGGGGGAAATTAAACCACCATTTTACCCTCGTTCCAAACATGTTACCCGTGCAACAAAACCCTCTTAAAAAGGGGGCCCCCCCCAGGGTTCCCCAGTATGCCCCCTGCCGCGTTTGGGGACCCAGGTTCTCCTCCCGTCGCCGTGTAATTTTTTGCGGGAGTCAGGTGGGCTCGTCCACCTTGCAAAGGGCCCCTTTTCCCTGGCTGGCTGCAAAGGAGGCAGTGAGGCTGAAGAAAAACCACCAAAAACGGGGTGGGGGAGTGTTCGGACTGGGTTTAAAGCTCTTGACGGGCTCCCCCCGTCTCTCCCAGAAAGGTTTTCAATCCCGGGGCGCCAGATGGATGAGCTCACTTAAAAGAAGTCGGAGTGTCCCGGTGGGGAAAGGGGATCTTTAATCTGGCGGGGAAAGGGGGCCCTTTTTTAATGTGGCCCCACAACGCTGGGAACGTTCCCCCAAACCATCCCCCCAACTAGTGTGCGGGGAAATTTCACGATGTATCCCTACAAAAGGGGGGCCCCCCTTTCGTAAGTTCAACAAGGCGGTCTCGGCAAAAGAACACGGGCAGGGTCCCCAAGGGGCTGCAGAGCCCTTTCGGAATTCCAAGATCAGTTGTGGGCCCGATCGCCTCGGTTCCAAGTGGAGCCCCAGGGCCCGGGCTTTTCCGGGAGGAGGGCTGACCAGGGAAAACCCCCCCTTGAACCTTTTTAGATTTGGGAAATGCCAGCCCCTTAAACTCCACGTGGAGGGGGCACTGGGTATTTAAGGGCCCCCGCAGGCCGTAAACTTTGTTGACATGGGCAACCCGAGTTTTGGTCAGTGGACCCCCCCGGAGCGGGTGCCACGGGTGGACCCAGCGCCCCGGGTGCTGCTGCTGAGTGGCAACAAAACGGCTGCATCAAACAAAAACAGTTTATTCAGTTGTTGCTCTTGCTGCGCGATCTGTTTCGACTGTTGGGCTATGATGGTGGTGAGGTCAGAGACGCTCGGTAGAGGCATTTTGGCGGGATCCATGGCCGAATCGAACTGTAACGGTCAGCGTTAGTGGATCCTCTGGACCACCGCAAGCGATGGTAGTAGCCACGCCAGGGAGCGGAATCTAAGTAGGTCAGGTTTTCACCAGAGCCTGCCGCAAAGCGGGATGGACTTGCTGCGGCAGATTGCTACCAGGTCGCTACCCCTGATGTGACTTGCTTGCGGTGGCTGCCGAGGTGTGGCGTGGTACAGAATCGTGAGGCAGGCTCGTAGTCTGGGACAGGCGGCAGGTAAGGACAGGCGGCAAAGGTTCATGGTCGAGGGATGGAGGCCGAAAGGTACAGTACACGGTAATGGAAACAAGGCACAATGGAACGCTTCCTCTCTAGGCACAGGGCACTATCGATTCGGCAGGGAAACACAGAAAGGGCAGGACTTAAATAGGGTCAGCGGCCGGTGAAACCAATCACCGGCGCGCTGTCCCTTTAAATTTAGCTGCAGTACCGCGCACCCTAGGGGGTGAGGTAAGTGAGATCAGGGATGCGGGCGCGCCCGCAGCCCGAGTTTCGGACTGCGGCGCCACTTGCAGCTGCAAACTCTGCAGGGGTGCAGGTATCGGGTCATGGGGACACCCGTAACATTAGGTATTTGCTCCTTGTATTATCTAGTAACTCCATGGTCGGAGGGCGCTTATCCAAAAGGTTGCTGTGGGGCCCAGGCTTCTCTAGTTATGCCCCTGCTCATTATATATGAAATTCTACAAAGTTCTTGTACCTGAGTGGGCACCCTCAATCTCTGGGCCCCATAGCAGCTGCTTTGGCTGCTACAGCTTTTGTTAAACTCATGATTGATAGGCTAGTAGCGCCTCTCTACTACATGTCCGATAATGCACTTTAAATGTGCCACGATCAACGGCTTCTTTTGGCACCAGATCAAGGCTACCCATTTTCTTTTTTTCTAATACATTGGGTATAAAGTATGTCACCCAGAAGCTCCTGCCTTCATCACAGATAGTAATCTGCAACTTCCAGCAGTTCTTTCTGACTGCTTTATGTAAGGACTAGCTTTATCGGTATTGGCTATCTGCATAGCTATCTTTAATCTTCATCTTGCATCATCTTGGGGCCTTGGTTCTAGTTTTCCATGGAGTTGTGGTTTCAACGTACAATGGTACAATGCAATCAATTAACATTGTATGTTAAGGGACCAGTGTGTACACACACACAGTCATCTATAATTTGCAGAGAGTATTAAAATGCCTTAAAAATTCTCTCTCATTATTCTGGCATTTGGTAATTATAAATAATTTTGGTAATCCTAATTGACCTAAAACAGGTAAGGTTTATTCTGATTTCATGTCAGATAGTGAGAAAAACATGCATTTGTGTCTTTTCATAAAATATATGCAAACTTCTTGTTTCGATTGTGTGTGTGTGTATATATATACATATATATATGTATATATATATATATATATATATATATGTATATATATAAAATATATATAATATATATATATATATGTATATATATATATATATATATATAAAATATATAATATATATATATATATATATATATATATATATATAATATATATATACACTCACCGGCCACCTTAAATTAGGTACACTGTCCAACTGCTCGTTAACACTTAATTTCTAATCAGCCAATCACATGGCAACTCAGTGCATTTAGGCATGTAGACATGGTCAAGACAATCTCCTGCAGTTCAAACCGAGCATCAGTATGGGGAAGAAAGGTGATTTGAGTGCCTTTGAACGTGGCATGGTTGTTGGTGCCAGAAGGGCTGGTCTGAGTATTTCAGAAACTGCTGATCTCCTGGGATTTTCACGCACAACCATCTCTAGGGTTTACAGAGAATGGTCCGAAAAAGAAAAAACATCCAGTGAGCGGCAGTCCTGTGGGCGGAAATGCCTTGTTGATGCCAGTGGTCAAAGGAGACTGGGCAGACTGGTTTGAGCGGATAGACAGGCAACAGTGACTCAAATAGCCACCCGTTACAACCAAGGTAGCAAAGAGCATCTCTGAACGCACAGTACGGCGAACTTTGAGGCAGATGGCTACAGCAGCAGAAGACCACACCGGGTGCCACTCCTTTCAGCTAAGAACAGGAAACTGAGGCTCCAATTTGCCCAAGCTCATCGAAATTGGACAGTAGAAGATTGGAAAAACGTTGCCTGGTCTGATGAGTCTCGATTTCTGCTGCGACATTCGGATGGTAGGGTCAGAATTTGGCGTCAACAACATGAAAGCATGGATCCATCCTGCCTTGTATCAACAGTTCAGGCTGGTGGTGGTGGTGTCATGGTGTGGGAATATTTTCTTGGCACTCTTTGGGCCCCTTGGTACCAATTGAGCATCGTTGCAACACCTTGTAGAATCTATGCCACGAAGAATTGAGGCAGTTCTGAAGGCAAAAGGGGTCCAACCCGTTACTAGCATGGTGTACCTAATAAAGTGGCCAGTGAGTGTATATGTATATATATATATATATATGTATGTATGTATGTATATATATATATATAATCATATGACTTCAAGAGGACTCACAAACTTGAATGATTTAGTATACCCTAACAAAAAAAGAATCCTTACTGCAGTCGAGACTCTGGAGGCTTAAGTTTGCCGGTCATCAAATACTTCTATATAGCAACTCATTTATCCACATTAGAATGGGTAGTGGACCATAAATCTTAAGAAAAATTTGGTAGATTTAAAAACTGTTCTGCTTCGTAGCATAGTTGGAAAGACTTACTAATCAATAAGTTTGATGTGGGATATCAAACTTTCAAAAGCACTTATCGACCTTTTCAGTTTATAAATAGACACAATTTCTCTACTAGATAGAAACTTTTTCATCCTTTGGAGAGTGCCAAGCTAGCATATTTAGTTTTATGGACCAGGCAATGCTCCCTGGTTAAAGGGTTTGTAAATTAGCTCTCGAGAAAAAAATAAAACTTTTATCTAGTTCCACCTGTTGGAAGTTGAAAGTACTATGAAATATTTAGACTTGCAGCAGTAAAAAATAGTGTCGTGATCTGCAATTCCCCCTGCCTCCTGCCTGACAGCAATTTTATGTTCGATCCTGGGGGTTGGAATCTGCTTCTGCTCCCACTGCTGTCCAGCATGGCAGCAGTTAATTCCTGCAGGACTTGTCCAGGTGCAACTGATCATATCTGGCTGACTGCTTCAAAAGGCAGCTCCTTCAAGCAGTCAGCAAATGAGTAATCTTGTCCCTGTGACCCTAGCTTTCTATTTCCTGCCTGGCTCCTGTTCCTGGCCCATCTGGCCTGGCCTTTGCTTAGTCCTAAGGACTCTCTGTCTGTGTATCTCTGGAGTTCCTCCTGGTCAATGCCATATTCCTCTGGAGTCCTTCGTGGTCGGTGTCCATGTTCTTCTGGAGTTTCTGGTTCAGGTTGGCGTCTGTATTCCTCTGCAGTTTCTCCTGGTTGGTACTGTGTTCCTTTGATGTTCCTCTTGGTTGGGGCCATTTTCCTCTGGATTTTCTCTTGATTGGTGTTTCTTCTGGTTCGTGCCTAACTGCCTTTGGTGTTCCTCCTGGTTCGTATCCAAGCCCCTCACCTGGTCCAAGTTCCTCTGGTGTCCCTCCTTGTCCATGTTGGCGGTTTCCTCATATGTGACCTCTTTGTCCTGCCCATTTGGATTTCTTCATTACGCTGACTGCTATTCATGTGTCCAGTTACTTACATTCCTGACTGCGGTTGGTCTTGTACCTGAATCCTTAGTCCAAAGGATCCACTTCCCTTCTTGGAATACATTTCAAGTGTTCTGACTTATCATTATGTTCAGTGTTCTGACTTGTCCTGTTTAAATAAGTGTAGCTTAGTGTAAAATGCCATGCAACGAAAAATATGCCACAATTTTGGCGCAGTTAGTGGCATAAAGTAAGCCATTTTATAAAAGGTGTAAAGTTAAGCTAGATTTGTCAACACTATGATAAATGGGACATATTGTAAGACTGTCTAAGAGTTAGACAATGCTGATAACTCTGCCCCATTTTTTCTACCACAAAATAAGTAGAAGCCTTTGGGCGACATGTATGAATGGGGCTACGCCATTTTTTTTGTCGTACTTTGAGCCAAACTGTTGTAGCCCTGTTTTTTAGATGTCTGAACTGTCCTATGTCAAAACTTGGCCCAATCTGAGCAAAAAATGTGCCAAAGTTTGGCACAGAACTGTCGTATAAATCTATACAAGCTTCAGAGTGACATGGCTACTTTTTCCTAAGAATGGGGCACATTTATAAAGTGCTGTAAGACACTTTCATACATCCTGCCAGATTGTACACTATAAAAAACAGATGGCGAGTCGGCGCCAGGTTCATACATGTCCCCCTTTATGTCTAAAACCATAAAGTGCACACTATATTATGAGTCAGCTATGAAGACTCTATTAAGTTAATATTTTACCTTCGACAAAGTAAGTAACAACCCAGGCACATTTAAACTATGTTTAAAAAGTTGCATAGAACACTACTTCACACTTTAGGGCCACATCCATCAATACAAAAGGTATTTACTATCTATAGTAGTGAAAAACAAAACAAAATATCTCATTAATTACTTTTGTTGTTTATTTACATTTATTTAGACCGGATTAACACTTGCACAGTATTTCAAGAATACTGAAAAAAACTGCGGTGCCAGATCTGTTAATTGATAGATACTAATAGCACCCATAGACACCATTGATTATTCTGAGGTATGAAAAATAGGACTGTTATATGCTGCATATTACTTGCAACAAAACTAAGACTTACCAGGCACTGGAAAAACCAGACACCACCTCCGTCACTTCAGGGTGGCTGAGGTTGTGATCCTGCTAGTAAAATACCAGCCTGAATTGTAATTACAATGGGTTGCCGGTGCTGGTAAGATTACCCATAATATTAATTTTAAGAATTTGTCTCCAGTAGAGGTGCAGACGTTTGTGCTTTTGGCCTTCACCAGACAATGTGACTGAGTGATGTAATTATTATTACTATTATTATTTATCTTGGAGCAGCATTAATTCCAGGGCACTGTTCAAGCCAAGGGGTTCAGGTACATTTTATAAGACAAATACAATTACACTGAATAACACATTGATAAGGAAGCCTGCAAAGGCTTTCAATCTACAATGAAGAAGAGGGAGAAAGAAGTTGAGGGACGGAGATGTTTGTATTTTGGTGGTATCAGGGTTATTGTAAGTTGTAGGCTACACTGAAGAGATGGGTTTTCAGGATGCTTTTTAAAACTAGTAAAGGTGGAGATGAATTTACATAGTTGCAAATTTTGTATGGTTGAAAAAAGACATATGTCCATCATGTTCAACCAAGGGTGGGGAAAGATTTGGATGGAGAGAGGGAGACAGGGAATGTTTAAGCTACTGATGAAGACTGTGGAACTCATAAGGCATGAATCAATGTGCCCTAAAATAAGAATTCATTCCTGATCCCAAAATTGATGTCAGACTGGATCCAGATGTTTTATATGGCTACAAAAGAATTAATATTATTTAGTTGTAAGAAATTATGTAAGCCATTCTTGAACCCCTCAACTGTTCTTGCTGTGACCAACTCCTCAGGCAAGCTTCACAGTTCAAAACTTTTCTTCTCTGGAGACTGAGGGTGACATGTCCCTTTATGGCTGCACCATGTTTTTGCTGTATTTTACACCAAAAACTATTAACACCCTATTCTCTATATAAATTAACTGTTGTATGCCAAAATTAGGTGCCTTATACGCCAGGCATGACACATTTGAATGCGCCTAGATTTTGTAATGATTAGGTACACCAATTATGCAAGGTATACCAGATGCCAGATTTTTGACAAGTTCTTTCATTCAGTCACACTATACACTCATTTAATGCGCCTTAAAACTGGCGTGGAGACACCTCTTTTCTGACTGTCTTCCAATAGCTGCCTTTTCTCAAGACTAAGTAAGTTTAATTCTTTTAACCTTTCCTCATAACTAAGATGCTCCATTCCTCTTTTTAGTTTGGTTGTTCGTCTCTACACTTTCTCTTGCTCCACTAAATCCTTTCTATAAACAGGAGCCCAGAACTGAACAGCATATTCTAGATGAGGAGCTTTTTAATACATACAATATCCTGCAATAAGTTCTGCTTTGTCAGAAATTGGCAGATCCAACAGAACATTACTTTTAATGGGATCTTCCACAAACTGTCCCATAAAATTATCCTGTAACAGGTTGAGGGATTTCCTCCTCTTTGAAGTTGAAAAAGAACCTTGACCTTAGTCAATATCTGGCCAATTGAAGTCACCCATTATTCATTCCTGATCCCAAAATTGATGTCAGACTGTATCCAGATGTTTTATATGGCTACATAAGAATTAATATTATTTAGTTGTAATTCCACAGATTCACAGTTCAAAACTTTTCTTCTCTGGAGACTGAGGGCGACATGTTCCATTAGGGCTGCAACATATTTTTGGTGTATTTTGCACCAAAAAACTATTGACACCCTATTCTCTATATAAATGAACTGTCGTACACCAAAGCTAGGCGCATTATACGCCAGGCATGACACCCTTCCACCCATATAACACACATAGAATACATTCTGCTCCTCCCACCCAAATAACACACATATTATACACTTTGTTCCCCACACCCATATAACACACATATAATACACTCTGCTAGATACAAAGTCAAGTTGTCACTTTCGCCAAGATGTCACTGTACCCATACGCTACATAGAAGGCTGGTGTCAGCTGCTAATTTCTAACACCATTAGAATGTACATTTTGTCCCACAAAATAAAAGCCCTCACATGTCTATGTAGATGGAAAATGTAAAAAGTTATAGCTCTTGGAAGGCAAAGAGACAAAAGGCTTAGGGCGACATATACCATTAGGGCTGCACCATTTTTTTTTGTGTATTTTGCACCAAAAAACTGTTGACACTGTATTCTCTATAAAAATGAACTTTCGTACGCCAAAACTAGGCGTATTTGACACTTTTGAATGCGCCTAAAGTAAGCGCATCAAATATGTTAGCAATGATATGCAATGTGCCTTTTTTGGTAAATGCCTAAACTAGGCGCATTAAATATGCTATACAAGGCATACGACACGCCAGATTTTTGGCAGGTTTATTTATTCAGGCGCATTATACACTCATTTAATGCGCCTTAAAACTGGCTTGGAAGCACCTCTTTTCTGATATGTCGTCCTTAGAGTCATATTATTATGATCAGCTGTCAGGAAAGGGTTAATGCGAGATTCTAGGTCAGCGACATGCTCACATCTGTCACATTACAGTAGTCTAAGTGTGAGATGATTAGGGTATGAACAAGCAATTTTGTGAAGTTAAATTCAAGAAGGGAGAAGATTCTAAAAATATTTTTCAAGTGGAGTCGCAGGAAGTAGTCAGGGTTGGATGTGCGGTTAAACAGACAGGGCAGTATCAAGTGTAATCAAGACAGCAGATTTGTGGTACTGGGGAGGGTGAGTAGCCATTAACTGTGATAGAACAGATGGAGAGGTGGAGTGGCATGAGGGAAAGATGATGAACCTCGTTTTGTCCATATTGAGTTGGAGAAAGTGGGAGCAGAAGGAGGATATGGATTTTCGTACTATTAAGGGCTGCTGTCACATACATTTGTGGACTTAGAGGAAACCTATAGGCTGGCACTCTTATATGGGATATCAGTGGACTGTCACTGTTAGATAGAGGGCATCTGTAGGCTGTCACTGTTAAATGAAGCAGTTTGGCTCCTAGATTCTGAATGTAAAACACACTCTACATAATTTATTAATGTTCTGGCTTACCATGAAATACTAAATAAACAATCAGTTTTGTTTTCTGTATACATTCATTGTTTATTCTTCATTTGGTTACATGCAGAGTTTCCCCACCATTATCACCTATTAGCAAAGCGTAGTGACAATATCACAGGTATTGTGAAATAAAAAAACAAAACAAAAAAACAAGTGATATTCTTTGCAACAGATAAAAAATAAACCATTGGAACACCATAAGGTGGGATGCACATGTGATATGAGTCTATTTTTATAATGCCTGAATTAAACAGACCTTTTGCAACAAAAAAAAATGATTGACTTGCAAGGCATTGGAATCATTGTGAGTTTGTTTTGTGCCATGTGAAGGAGTTACTGTGCAGGGAGAGGAGGGAAACATTTGTAGTGTCTCCATCAGCTACGGTACTATCAGTTATGTCATTCTGTGCTTTCATCTAGAGACTTCTAAACATAATGACAGAAATTATTATATAACACAGAACAGAAGTTGAAAAGTGATCTCTAAAACTAAGATGTTTTAGCCTATTCTGAGTGATACAGTATCTAAAAAAAAGTGAGTACACCCCTAAAATTTTTGTAAATATTGTATTATATCTTTTCATGGGACAACACTGAAGATATGGCACTTTGATACACGGTAAAGTAGTTAGTCTACAGCTTATACGACAGTGTAATTTTGGTATGCTCTCAAAAAAACACAACACAGAGACATCAATGTCTAAACTGCCTGCAACAAAAGTGAGTACACCTCTAAGTGGAAATGGAGAAAGTGTGCCCAAAGTTTTAATATTTTGTGTGGCCACAATTATTTTCCAGCACTGCTTTATCTCTCCTGGGCATGGAGTTCACTAGAGTTTCACAGATTGCCACTGGAATCCTTTTCGACTCCTCCATGATGATATCATGGAGCTGATAGATGTTAGAGATGTTGCGCTTCTCCACCTTACGTTTGAGGATGCACCAGAGATGCTCAAAAGGGGTTGAGGTCTGGAGACATGCTTGGCCAATCAAGCACCTTTACGCTCATTTTCTATAGCAAGTCAGTGGTTGTCTTGGGGGTGTATTTGGGGTTATTTTGATGTTGGAATACTGCCCAGTTTGTGAAGGAAGGGGATCATACTCTGTTTCAGTATGTCACAGTACATGTTGGCATTCATGGTTCCCTTAATGAACTGTAGCTCCCCACCGCTGGCAGCACTCATGCAGTCACAAACCATAACACTCCCACCACAATGCTTGTCTGTAGGCAAGACATACTGTACTTGTCTTTTTACTCCTCACCTGGTTGCCGCCAAACAAGATTGACACCATCTGAACCAAATAAGTTTATCTTGATCTCCTCAGACCACATGGCATGGTTCCAGTAATCCTTGTCCTTAGTCCGCTCAGCAAACTGTTTGCAGGCTTTCTTTTGCATCTTTAGAAGAGGCTTCTTTCTGGGACAACAGCCATGCAGACCAATTTGATGCAGTGTGTGGCAGGTGGTCTGAGCATTGACAGGCTGACTAATAACCCTCTTCAACCTCTGAGGCAATGCTGGCAGTCCTTATGCTTTTCAAGTTAAAGGGTTTGGCCACCTCCCCTTTTGCTAGTGAAAGTGTGCTGCTGAGCCAACAAGAAAAAAAAACAAAACAGACCCTCCTGTGGACTGACATTCATTTCAGAAATGCACCTGCTGATTTTCTCTCCAGGTATTCTCACCACAGCAGCCTCTATTGACTTCAACAGTCAATTGACACTGGCTGACATCAACATTCTGAAGTGAAGGCTCTAAACAGTGATGTTAAAAGGGTGTCCAGGAGTTTTAAGATTTCATAGAACACTAGAAACATTTATATGGAAAAGTAAACATATTCCATTACTTTCATGTGTTTCTTTTCTTTTGCCTCCTTATTCATCAATCATAAGATCCACTTTTTGCAGTGAAAGTTCCTGCTTGTCGGAGTGTCACAAGTTCTCCAGCGTCTCTTCCCTGCAACTCCCAGACTGCATTGCAATCTAAAACTTTCCTCCATAGTTAACACTGATAGACATTGTGTTGACATAAGTATGTAATCTCCCCAGTTTTGTACTTGCTGTCATAATAATAATAGTAATAATAGTTACGAATGTCAGGGATGTAGGTGGATTCACTGGACCACCGCAAGCGATGGTATAAGCCACGCCAAGAAGCGGAGTCTAAGTAGCCCCCGGTATTCCCCAGAACCCGCAGCAAAGTGGGTTGGACTTGCTGCAGCGGGAAACTACCAGGTCGTTACCCCTGATGTCACTTGCTTGTGGTGGCAGCCGGGGTGCAGCGTGGTACAGAACAGAGTCATTAAACAGAGGCATAGTCGGTGACAGTCGATAAGGTCAGGGCAGATGGCAGGCAACGTGGTCAGGAAACGGTAGCAAGACGGTACAGTACACAGATAAGGCAAACTCACTCCAACACTCTCTCAGAACTCACTAAAGAACACCAATACTCTGGCATAGAGTGTTGGAGGAGTCGACAAGATATAAGGTCAGGGTCTGGCAAATAACCAATTACCGGCACGCTGGCTCTTTAATTCTTGAAGAGCTGCCACATGCGGGCCCTAGGAAGCGGGCACGTGTGTGTCAGAACAACGGGGATGGGAAGCAGAAGCTCATCTGGGTAAGTAACAGACTGGGAAGAGTGGAGCAGAGCGGGGTCAGCCGTGCCCTGGAGCGGGGGTCGCGGCACACTCCATGACAAGGACTTGTGAGTCACTGTGTAAACTATACAGAGCTGCAGTCATCTTTTTCATGACAGCAGTATACTGTACAACCCCAGCTCTGAACTGCTGTCCTCAGCTGCCATTACTAAGATCTGCCAGCAGGACTCAAAGATAAACAAACTGTTCCCTTCCCCTGTAATGAATCTAATTTAATTACTTTTATTCACTTGCAAAAGTGAATGCAGCCAGATCTCTGCTGAGGTCAAACCCACTACCGGGGCGTGTTTCTGAGCTGTCTGGCTTTAAAGCACACCAACTGAGTGTGGTGTAATGTTCAGTGAGGCCATGTGATCAATGGACATCACATGGTTTGCAAGAGGTAGGGGGAAGGGGAAGATAAGGCTCTCTGCCTGGTTTTACACATCAGGATAGGTAAATAATTTTTAATAAGTATGAATTACAAAGTTTACTATAATACAGTTGTGAGCCCTATAACAACTAAATAGATAGTCCTGGAGAACCCCTTTAAGCAGTGTCATGTGACTGATGCAGCTAATCAGTGGCTACAATTGTGATGTTCCGTTTGGTAGCAGCAAACTTTCACTAAATAAAGGGAAGGTGGACAACCTCTTTAACTGATAGTATGGATGTTTTAATTACAATGAAGAAGAAAAGTGTTTTTGCTGTATTATTTGGACTTAATGGATTATATTTTGTAGAAACGTAGGCTTTGCAGCTCCATCTTCAGTATTTTAATCATTCAACATCTGCCCAACATTTACATATGTTCAGTTATTTATAAAAATAAATAAGTTATTTGTCTTTGTCTTTGTTTTGCAGTAATTATTGCTAGTTTATTGGTATTTTATGTTTCCTTGCTGTATAAATCCCTTAAGCATTTTGTCTAAGTTTTAGAAAACCCTTTGGTAGAGGTTTGTTTTGTGGCTTAGAACATAGACTTACTTTCGTTAATAATAGGTTTCTTTACATATTACATATTAATTTATTAAAGCTTATGGTATTTAAGGTAATATTATAATGTAAAACCAGCAATTTCTTTATGTTTATTTTCTGTATCTCTAACCCTTCATAGCACTGTCATAGTTTTCCTCCTTTTCTCCTTTAAAAGTCATTTTATAGTTTTATTTATAGCTTAGATTTTGTAGCTTGTGCTAAGGACTAGCTTGCTAACATTAAGTGACTCATCATGACAAGTAAAGTACAGTATTTCTTATTTCTACTTTTGATATTTTTATTGCTATAAGACAAATGTCAGATACGTCTTTGATGTCTAATATTGGAACTCACAAACGCACACGTGTAGATGTATTCTATTGTACTTGACTATTTCTTTAGCTTAACCCTAAGAAAAAAATTCAAACACTGGTCTAAAATAAATTCTTGGTCATTTCATCACCCATTTTGGCTCTGTTACCGCAGGCAGTTATGATCTGTTTCTTCAGGTTTCCATTTTGGACAAGATACCAGAGTCAAAAAATAGAAAAAAAGCAGCACAAGAGGTGCAGTGTCGGACTGGGGGGGTCTGCGGCCCCCAAAGTGAATTGATCTTGCGGGGCTCACCCTACTGTACATGAAAATATTACCGGCCTCTCGGACATAAATGCGCCCATTTTTCCACATAATACAGTGTGCAAAAAACAACTGTATTTCTGTAGTACAATATCAAGTTAGTCACATATTTGTCAGTCTAACATATCATAGACACAGGGCTAAGTAGCTCCATCCATATTCCCCACCAGCCCACATACAATATGTTTCCCACGTTTCCCTTGGTCATGCACCTCACCACCTTCTAAAATAAACACCAGCAAGAAGATAAAAGTCTAACTCCTATCACAGGGTCAGGTGTTCCCTCACTCTTACAATCAGGGACACATGTACGCTGCCACTATACTCGCGCTGATATAACCTACAACACCATCATATAGAGACCACATAGAGGTCAGACACCAGCTCAGGCATAACCTACAACACCGCCATATAGAGAGCACATAGAGATCAGACACCAACTCAGGTATACCCTACAACACCGCCATATAGAGAGCACATAGAGATCAGACACCAACTCAGGTATAACCTACAACATCACCATATAGAGACCACATAGAGGTCAGACACCAGCTCAGGTATAACCTACAACACTGCCATATATAGACCACATAGAGGTCAGACAACAGCTCGGGTATAACCTACATCACCACCATATAGAGACCACATAAAGGTCAGACACCAGCTCGGGTCACATCACATTACAGTGAATACAGCACTGATCCAGTATAGAAGTAAAATAACCCCTGAAATCAGGGACTCACCGAAAATGTCATATTTGATGAGTCGTTCTCTTCTCTCATGAGTCGTTCTTATTCCCTTTTCTTCTCCATCAGCGTCACAACGCCATGATGACTTGTCCCGGCCACAACTCATTCCTGCAGAATTTACACACAAATATCTTACAATACTCAATTTTCCAGCATCTCTTTACCTATTCCCACCTCTGTACAAACTTTCCAGGGGTGGAAGAACAGGTAAAAGCTGTAACTTAGAGGCCTATTATCCTGGAAAGTTGGAGGGTGGGGAGAGAACTGACCCCTGGAGATAATGCTACAACTATGGGCTGCGTCCCTCTCAAGTATATTACCAAAAATCAAACAAACTGGGCCACTTACCTCGCTCCCGGCCGCTCCCCGCCGGCTACTGCTGCCCAGCATAGGTGGCGCGGTGATGTGATGTCACCGCGCGCCTATGTCACTAGTGGGGTCCGGCGCCTGGCAGGCTTAAGGCCTAGCACCTTAGGCTTGCCAGGGCGATCAGCGGAGCGCTAGCGGCGCTCTGCTCCGCTGACACCGCGCAGCTCCGGGAGTCGGGGACATTAGTCCCCGACTCCCGGGTCCTGTCTCTGAGCGCAGGGGACGCAGGGCCCAGGCGTTCAGGGACCAGATGCGGCGGACGGCCCCCGGAGAGCAGCTCGGGGTGCACTGGGGGATCCCCCGGCATCACAGTCCGAGCCTGAGTGTTGGACATGTAGATGTTACATCTGTGATGCACCGGCGATTGGTAAATAACTGTATGCAACACAGTGCTCAGTGGAACTCCAGCTTTTAATCACAACACTTGTCTTGGTTACAGTCCTTCAGGCCACGACACCAGATAGTGGTACAACTCTTCAGCACACAGACACATTTCACAAGGGACTCTTTCTCTCTCAGTCTACCTCTGTGCTACACGACCTTCTCAGTAGCCTCTGCTTGGTCTTCCACTCTGGGAATGCGGCTTAACCCAAGAGACCTTTATACAAACCACTTGATCACTACTCAGGACCAACTCTTCAGGCTAATCTTCCTGCAGACTGACTCAGTATGGAACCCCTTTTTTCCAAATGTTGGTTTTACTGTGTTTGGCCCTTGGTCTATCACCACACAGCACACTAGAGGAGGTCATGGTAACATTAAACGCTGGGCAGTTATATGTACTTGCATGAGTGTTAGATCTTTACTAGTGTTGAGCGATTGTGTTGGCTATCGAGATCGAGCGATAGTCGATAGTCGGCCGCTATCGATAAGGTTTTTTGATAGTGAGCATCGATTATGAGCGATTACCATTAAAGTCTATGGGAGAGCAACAACACCTTCATTATTACACTCAAACAAGGCTGGAGAAGCTGAAATTAACATCCACAACAGTCAAATGGATACGTGCTACATCTTACGCAACACACTGAGGTTATAAACGCCATAGAAAAAAAGTCACAGACCATTCACTATCCCTGTCTTGTACCACAGCATGACCCTTAAACCTGCATTACCCACAAATTAAAAAGTGCCAGAAGGCAGTATGATTTGAACCATCATGTTACTTGAACTGGACATTGAATATCCCTGTCCTGGAACGCAGCATGAGCCCGAAACCTGCATGACCCCCAGATTTAAAAAGTGCCGCAAAAAGGAGTCTTTCAACCACCATTTTAGTTGAACTGGACACTAACTATATCTGTCCTGTACCGCAGAATGACCCTTAAACCTGTCTGACCCACAGTTTAAAAAGTGCCAGAAAAAGGAGTCTTTCAACCACCATTTTAGTTGAACTGGACATATACTGTCCCTGTCCTGGGCCACAGTATGACCATTAAACCTGTCTGACCCCCAGATTACAAAGTGCCAGAAAAAGGAGTCTTTCAACCACCATTTTAGTTGAACTGGACATTGACTAGAACTGTCCTGTGCCACAGCATGACCCAGGGCCGGAGTTACAGTGGGTGCGGTGAGAGCCCAGGCTGGCGTCCGTCATCTATTAACACGCAGGTTAAAATGCCCTGATGACGCAGCAACAAAAACTGTCGTGCTGAAGCAGAGTGCGGAAGCGGACGTGTGAGAACTCCAGCCTTCCTCAGTACACAGTCAAGACCTGGGTAGCGCTTGCCCCTCCGTATGAGTGCGGACCAATTGAGATTCACTTGGAAATACTGGTGGTTAACGCTCCTGTTACACCCCGGTGCCCTTTTGCTTGGCATTCTTTTTCTAATTTTACTCAACGTGCTGGAGGAAATTGTCTCTGTATTTTTTCTTGTCCCTGCTCCTACTC
>JAODAL010040592.1:0-36746 GCA_025379985.1 Phyllomedusa bahiana
GGGGGAAACCCTTGGGACTTTGAATCAAGTGGCCCAAATGAAAGTTGTCAAAATTTTTTTGAAAAAAAGTAAAGCCTAACAGTAAAAAGTAAAAAAATTACTTGAAATCGGTTTTTCCCTTCATTTATTTTGGTCATACCCCGGGGAAGCAGAAAAATTTCTAGAATAAAAATTTGAAAAATTTTTACTGCCACCCTTTAACCAACGTTTGAACCGGGGTCCAAGTCTTTGGGTTTGGGCACTCTTTTTGTTGTCTTCTTTTAAACCCTTTCTTGCTTAATATATTTTTTATTTATAAGCTTAAAAAATTGAAAGAAAAGTATTTACAAGAACTGTTTTTTGGACTGAATAATTATTTGCCCCACTATCCTACGGTATCTGTATGTGGTGAAGGTTTAGTTCCATTGCCAATGATTGTTAGTTTTTTAAAAAAAGTACCCACAACATTTTACTTTTACTTTTTAATTAAATGCATCCGGGTAATGCCCCCAAAATTTTCAGAAATTGCCCTTGTATGACAAAACAGTAAACTGTCTTATGTTTTCAGTTAAAAAATTTATCTTTGAAGAAAATAAGGTAATGTGGGCGGGGTCAACGGGGACAAAAAAACAGCTCTGCACAAAACCCCCACCACCCCATACAAACCTCCCCAAAGTTTTGCTTTGTCATACATTCCCCCAGTTCAAAAAATAACAACACATAAACATCCAAAAAAAGTAAAAGGGGAAAAGAGAAATTTCTGACCGGGGGTGGGACAGGTGTGCACTCATTTTACATCGGACAATATAATGTTTGCCTCTAAAAAAAAGCACCAATAAACCTTAATACCGCTATTTAGTGACCACAAAGGGGTTCAATCACCGGAATACAGACCCCAGGGGTCAGGTAACCACCACAGACCGTGAATACAGCACTATCCAGAACAAAGAAAATTTAACCGCAACATAAAGGGGATTCACAAAACTCTTTTCTGTTGAGTCTTGCTTTCTTTCCCCTTTTCTTATCCATCTGGAAAAACCCACTAAAAGTTTTCTCCCGGCCACGACTTTTCCGCAAATTTTACCACACAAACATTTTTAGATCATTTTTCCCAGCACCTTGTCCTTGCCCCACCTGGACAAACTCCCTTCTACCACCCGAAACGTTTATAATGACCCTTTTGTACCCGTAACAGTAACATTATCCCCAGACAGATATGTGACTCCCATTTCTGCACACAGTTTTAGTTTTTTTATTTTTTCTAATATAGTAGGTAGATTAATCCCTAATATAGGACATAAGTACACCCCTAAATTAGGTAGGTAAATAGGTAAAATAGGTAGACCCCAATTAGGCAGGTAGATAGGAATATAAGTCCCCCATTTAGGTTACATGTACTCCTCCATTAGGTAGGTATATAGGCCCCCCTATTGGGTAAGTATGTAGGCCACAGCAGCCCAGAACCTAGCATCCCACCAGTCTGGTCTGCTGGTGCCTGGAAAATGCGAAGCAGTGAAGCGGCCCAGTTTAACATATCACACTGTAGAATAGTGTGGGCCCCTACATCAGCAGTTGGGCACAATGGTTTTAACAAAAATGTAAATAAGGAGGACCTGAAGGAGTCGCCTGCCTCTACGCAGGAGCTAATGTGTTCTGCATTTAGTGGGCAGCAATAGATGACTGTGGAGCTTATGGGCTCACTGCTAAGCTGCCTGGCATCTGCCTCACATGTTAGCAGTTTTTAGGACACTGCAGCGCTGCTGCTGCACACACTGCCCTGATACTACCAGTACCTCATTGTGAGGGCTGCAGCCCACATAATCAGAGGAGACAGGCTCTATGTCTCCTCCAGCTCTATGTATTAACAAAATATCTTTAGACTGCCCACTAGGAATCTCTGTCCAGTCCTGGCACACGGTCACATAGTAAGGGGGCGGGGCTTTAGGCAGGGTCACATCTTTTCCTGCTGGTTGGCCTGGTCCAAGAGCACTGTTTGCCCTATTAAAGCAGCCCTGTGTAACCTGTGCTCCACAACAGCTCACAATGTCATACATTTAAAGAAAGCAGGAGCAGTGCTGGCTGCATGCTACACAGGGCCGCTTGGGCATCTTCTTCTTGAGGCTGCCAGTACCAACACTGAGGCAAGGAGCGGCCAATGGCGGCAGCGCTGCGCTGTGGTGGTAGCTTTCCTGATACTGCCAAATCCGTTCTACACTAATAGGTAGTGGCCACTGCAACCGTTTACATAGTCAAAGAAGCTAAGAGCAGTGCCATATGCATGTATACAAAAAATTTATTTCGACCATGGTTCAGGTGGCCCAGTGTGACCCGGCCCACCGGGAATCTGCCCGGGCAGTTTCCTAGCCGAGGCCTGAATATGAGTCTTACTTTACACATCAATAAAAATTAAAGTGCTGTCCAAAAGGGGTTCTCTCACCATGCTGTTTTAGAAAGGGGAATATCTCTCCTTGGGGAGAGGCACCATGTGGGTATGTGAGGCTTTGAGATTGCCTGTTGCACCTCATGTCACAAGCAGAGTTTCAGCCTCTGATTTTTCGGGCTGTGGGTGGTTCTATAGCAGTGCTTAGCATATTTAGATTCTCTTTATCTAGCTGAGACATAACTAAGAACAGTGCAGGAGATGTAATCTGTGTAAACAAAGCTAGAAGTGCTCTGAAGAGTGAAAACAACTGCTTATCTGTAAACAAAAGTCCTGTCTTTACATGTCGAAAGTTAATCTTTGCTATGGAAAAACCCCCTTAACTCATTAAAGGGGTTGTATTCAGGATCTCTTCTAGGACCCAGAGCTAATAGCAGCAGATAATCAGCATTTTTTTACTATTATAAGGGTGTGTACCTTGCCATCTAGCCAATTTTTGTTTTTAAGTATTGTCACTCCATGCCGTGCTTTGGTAAAGGTTTTTTACCACTAAGGTTCTATAATGCTGAGTCATGGGACAATAGAGCTTATGCCTGCAAGAGCTGCATGCCACTAACACATGCAGTATTTTGCCATGACATAAGAGAGAGCCTATATATTACTTATTATGACATCATCCCCGGACTGCCCATAGGGCAAACCGGGCATTTGCCCGGCGGGTCGCTGGGGTCCGGGCCGCAGCGCAGGCTCAGAGCGCCCGCCGAGGGGGCCGGTGTTTCCCCCTGGTGGGCCCTGAGTGCCGCCCGGCACACGTACAGGGGCCGCAACGGTCGCATATGCAACCGGACCCATGTGCCAGGGGGGCCGACAGGCCCACCTCGCCACACGGGCGGGTCACCGACCCAGCCATGCAGCCATCACGGCCGCCGCCTGCACCGGGTGGTGCAAGCAGCGGTCGAGGCTGAACAGCTGGGATCTTCTGATCCTGTCTGTTCAGCTCCCAGGAGGCCGCGGGGCAAGCGCGCGATGTAGTGACGTCATTGCGCGCCTGCTCGGTGGCCCGTGCTCTGCTGCCAGCGGCCGCTCCAGGGAAAAGGACAGAAGAGGAAGTAGAGACATCAGGTAAATATTGTTTTTTTTTTTTTTTTTAAACTACTAGCCCTGCCTACCTATATACTCCCCTGCCTACCTATATACTGCCCTGCCTGCCTGCCTGCCTATATACTCCCCTGCCTTCCTGCCTATATACTGCCCTGCCTACCTACCTATATACTGCCCCTGCCTACCTATATACTGCCCCTGCCTGGCTATATACTTCCCTGCCTACCTATATACTGCCCTGCCTACCTACCTATATACTGCCCCTGCCTACCTATATATCAGCCCTGCCTACCTACCTATATACTGCCCTGTCTACCTATATACTGCCCTGCCAACCTATATACTGGCCCTGCCTGGCTATATACTGCCCTGCCTGCCTATATACTGGCCCTGCCTGCCTATATACTGGCTCTACCTGCCTATATACTGGCCCTGCCTTGCTATATAATGCCCTGTCTACCTATATACTGCCCTGCCTATCTATATACTGCCCTGCCTATCTATAAGTGGCCCTGCCTACCTATATACTGGCCCTGCCCGCCTATAAGTGGCCCTGCCTGGCTACATAGTGGCCCTGCCTGGCTACTTAGTGGCCCTGCCTGCCTATATACTGGCCCTGCCTACCTATAAGTGGGCCTGCCTGCTTATATACTGGCCCTGCCTACCTATAAGTGGCCCTGTCTGCCTATATACTAGTCCTGCCTGGCTATATACTGGCCCTGCCTCCCTACATACTGGCCCTGCCTGCCTACATACTGGCCCTGCCTGGCTACTTACTGGCCCTGCCTGGCTACTTACTTGCCCTGCCTGGCTACATACTGGAAATGCCTGCTATTTAATGGCCCAACCTGACTAATTACTGAGGGCAGCTCTAGCTAACTGGCTAATTACTGAGGGCAGCCTTAGCTAACTGGCTAATTACTGGGGGCAGCCCTAGCTAACTGGCTAATTACTGGGGGCAGGCCCAGCTAACTGGTTAGTTACTGGGGGCGGCCCCAGCTAACTGGCTAGTTACTGGGGGCGGCCCCAGCTACCTGGTTAGTTACTGGGGGCAGACCCAGCTACCTGGCTAGTTACTGGGGGCAGCCTCAGCTACCTGGCTAGTTACTGGGGGCAGCCCCAGCTACCTGGCTAGTTACTCGGGGCGCCCCAGCTACCTGGCTAGTTACTGGGGGATGCCCCAGCTACCTGGCTAGTTACTGGGGGCAGCCCTTGCTACCTGGCTAGTTACTGAGGGCAGCCCTTGCTACCTGACTAGTTACAGGGGTAGGCCCTGTCTACCTACCAAATTAATGGAGGAAGGCCCTGTTTACCTAACTAATAGGAGTTTACCTATTTACATGCCATTTATCTGACATTTTTTAATTTCTAATTTTTAGGGTCTAACATACGCTGTTTGGGGAATTGATAGGAAAGTGCTGGTAAAGAGAGGAGCCTAAGATGTATTTGTGGTAAATTCTACAGGGACGAGTAGTGACCGGGAGAAGAAGAAATTGTATGCTGTACTGGACAGAGAAAAAATGGAAGGGAACAACTCATCAGGGAAGACATCATGGAGGTTTGGGCCAGAAGGAGAAGAAAAGGAGAAGAGAACAACTCCCATCAGAGATGACGTCTCCTGTGAGTCCCTGCTGTCAGGGGTAATTTTACTTCTGTTTTGAATCAGTGCTGTATTCATTTGATGGTGACCTGACTACTGGTGATGGGATTGGTGGTGTTGTAGGGAAATTTTTTAAGCGGATATTGTGTGTGGGTTGCTTGGGGCTTTGTGCCAGGGCTGATTTTTATTCCCAGTCTGGCCCTGGACATCATATTAGGGCACTAGCAGTGGATGTAAAATGTAAGCAATGGTGGCAAGAGAAAAGATCATGTTCGAGGGATTGCTAAGAGACCTGGCCTAGTGAGCATCAAAGAATATTGCCAGCAGCTGTGAGCCAGGGAGCCAGAGCATGAGGAAAGATGGGTGCCCCAACAGTTCTGTATCACCTCAGCAGAAGCTATAACTCTATCTATCTATCTATCTATCTATCTATCTATCTATCTATCTATCTATCTATCTATAAATGAAAGCATCCTGGTCACCTAGTCACTTTGCAACAGAAATACTGCCGCCATGGTTGGATCACCACATAACATGCTAACACTTCAAATGAAAGATATCACACTGGAGAGCATGAGGCAGTGAGAGAGAAGGGAGAGCAGGGGCCTGCAGACATTCTCCTAAATTTTGCAGCATATTTTCTCACAGACTTCTGTGCATTTAGCACCCACATCAATGCGCTGGATTGCTATGTAATGTATATATTGTTTGACTATCCATTATATACATTTGAAGTTTGAAGCAGGCTATTTTTATTTTATTTATTTTAAAGTTACAGAACTATAAGAGGCTCTAATTAACAATCTGAACTAGTCCGTAGGATCCACTACTTACACAATTAGGCCTGGTTCACACGGCTTATTCAAGCCGTAATTGCGGGCCGGATTTCGCCCGCAGTTACGGCTTGAATAAGGGGCAAGACGGGGGCGGGGCGGGGGCGCGGGCGGTGGAGCTGCTCGTCTGCCCCATAGACAACGCATTATTTACGGCGCGTACGCGCCGTAAACAATGTGTATGTCACTTTCTCCCCCCCGCGGCGGATTTGCCGAGCGGGGAGGAGCAACGGAATCCATAGTTCTCTATGAGAACTGTGGATTACCGTAATGACAGGGACGGATTGGATTCGTACTGCAGCGCAAATACGGCACGCAGTATGGCTCCAATCCGCGGCAAAATAAGCCGTGTGAACATGGCCTTACCTCCAAAGTTAGATCAATTCTCCTGTTACAATGTGAGGGTATTCTTCTACTCTTCTCCAGGATCTTTAATTCTGGAGTTCTTCATAGAGCTTTGAGGAGGGCCTTAGTGAAGGGACCTTAAAAGAACAGATAGTGATATTATGTGCCTCATTTGGACAATGCTACAATTTTTCAAGAGGATTGTTAAGGCATTCCTCAGGCTAAGGCCATGTCTCCACTGCACACAAAAATGTCCTTTTTTTGTTTTCTAAAAACTCTGAAAAAACGAGTGTAAAGAGGTCCCATAGACTTTAATAGCAACGACGTTCTGTTGTCTCCACAGAACGTCTTTTTTCTGCTCGCTTTTGCTGCTGGTCGTTTTTTGAAATATGTTGCCAAAAACGCCAGAGCAGGGCAGAAAATTTACGATTGCAGTCTATGTAAAGCGCCTGACGTTGTTTGGTGCGTTTTTACATGCTCTGCCAAAAATTGCACCAAAAAACGCAAATCGTGCCAAAAAAAATGACTTTTTCAGCAGCTTTTGACAGGCACTGGACCAAAAACTCAGTCTTAAGAACATTGTGAGATTTGTTTTTCAGGTTGTTTTTTGTCCACTGCTGTGTAGACCTTATATGCTGTAACCTGTCTCCTCATGGGATTTTCCTTTAGTTCTAAGGAAACTACGCATGTCCCCCTTTGTGTCTCTTGAGAAATGCTTTGTTTTCCATTTATTCCAGAAAATCATAAGGCCACATATATGAAACTGTTTTGGTCTAAAACTCACTCTTTTGCCCATAGTATCCTATGGGCAAAAAAGTGAGTTTTAGACCAAAACAGGTTCATTCATGTGGCCCATATTGTCAGCAGTGTTATACCTTATGGTTTCCTGTGTCTTTTCTGCCTCAGCCGGGGTTCTGTTCGGCATTTGGTGGGTTTAGCCCTGGGCCCAATCCTTGGCTGGGCCAGGGTATTTAAATCTGCCTGATTCCTCTTCCTGTGCCTGTGATTGCTGATTGTATTATGGCTCTTGTCCCTGTGTGTTTGCTACTTTGTTGGATTCCCTCTGGTTCTGAACTACGTCTTAAACATTTCTTATTCTCCTGCCCGCTGACTCGGTACTGCATGATCTCCTGGTTTGAAATTGGCCTGCCGGACTCTTTCTGTTTTCTTTTTTTTTTTTTCACATTCGAAAAACAAGTTTTATTGGAACAGGAAAAATAGATGGTACAAACTAGTATGCATTAACCCCTTAAGGACCCGGCGTTTTTTTTTTGGTGACACGTTCGTTTTTCCCTCCTCGCCTTCTGAAAGCCATAACTTTTTTATTTTTCCACCTACATAGACACATGAGGGCTTTTATTTTGCGGGACAAGATGTACTTTCTAATGGTGTTATTCACTATACTATAGAATATACTGTAAAACCGGAAAAAAATTCCAAGTGGGACAAATTGTGAAAAATTTTTTATTTTCGCCATGTTTGCAGGAGTTTTTCTCTTACGGCGTTCAATCTTCGGTAAATATAATGTGTTATCTGTATTCTACAGGTTGTTACGCATCCGGCAATACCAAACATGTAGGGTTTCCGTTATGTTTTGGTACCGTGAAAAAAATTCCAAACATTTTCTATTTTTTTTTAAATTTGCGCCACGGCGCCATTTTGTTTCGATAATAACTTTATTGTACTAACACCTACGGACGTCAGTGATGGAGAATTGTTTTCGGGCTGAAGTGTACTTTTTATCGCTAGCAATTTGGAATGCATGCGATTTTTTTTATCATTTTTATTTCATTTTTTGAGTGACGTAAAATGACCAAAAAACGCAATTGTGGCGTTTGGAATTTTTTTTCTTCTACGGTGTTCAGCGTATGGGATAAATGATGTTATATTTTTATAGGTCGGACTTTTTCGGATGCGGCGATACCAAATATGTGTAACTTTTTTATTATTTTAATGATTTTATTTGTAAAATGGGGAAAGCGGGGTGATCTGAACTTTTAATACTTTTTTTTTTTTTTTACTTTTAGTCCCCCTATGGTGCTTGACAACTAGGGGGCGCGATTGTTAATACAACCTAATGCATTGCATAGGCAATGCATTAGGGTGTACAAAGATGGCGGTTTCCCCACTTCCTGTCTGCGGACGGAAGTGGGGCAAACCGGCCAGTGTAAGTGACGGGAGCCTTCACAAGGCTCCCCACCACCATGCCCAGTCGTCGTCGTAACGATCAGTGCGCGGCACCGATCGGCGTTCATTCAGATGCCGCGGTGTCTGATGGGTTAAACAGCGCCAGCGGGCGGAGCCACCCGCCGGCGCTGTTACTGCCGGGTGTTAGCGGCAATTAGCCGCTAACACCCGGCGGCTGTGCGGGGGGGTCGCGGAGCGATCCACCTGCAAAGCCCCTTAGCGGCCCTGGGACGTACTCATACGCCCAGGGTCGTTAAGGGGTTAAATACACTCAGAACAGAGAGATGTATAATTGGCACAATTCTAAAGATGTGGCATGAGCCCATGTAGTCATGAACAACTAAAATCAGCAAAAACAGCAATGCAGACCATGGTTTTAGATGGCAGATTTAAAAACAAGTAAGAACAGCGGACTGCAATTGGAAATATGTTACCGACAATCCAAGTTGTAAATAGGAGCATAGATCAAAACAGAAAAAAGATGGTAAACATGAGATGTCTCAGACCCTCTAATCTCTCATAGGTAGGGGGAGGAAGAGCGGAGACAAAACAAGGGACAAAAAGGGAGGAAGGAGAGTGAGGTTATGTGATGCTGTGGTCCAATCCAGGAATACAGAAAACCCCAGCCATGCCAGACCATTATAATGCAGGGTCACAATCATAACCTCCATCGTCCCTCTGGTGATGTAGGGTAACTCAAAGGACGGCTGCAACTGGAGTGGCCATCAGACACTATAACAACTTAGAAAAACTTAGGGTAACTTGGGAAAGGAGAAATGGGAAACAGGAAACCGCCAGCCGGGGTAAGGGGGCCCCCAGCATCCATCAGGATAACAGGTCAGTCAGTAGTAAGCAGGAAATATACAAGCTAGCAAAAGCTGGCATAGTGGGTAGACTCCCAAAATTTGAACCAGCCATCCCATACCCTACAGAACCTAACACCGTCACCCACCGAGTCACACCTTATCTCCTCCCACCTACAGGTTCTGTATATCTCCTCGAACCAGTCCATAATAGAAGGAGGAGCTGCGGATCTCCATAACCTAGGGATAACAGCCTTAGCGGCATTCAACAGGAAGACAACTAGCCTACCTTTGATAGAGCGGGGCGAATCCCGAATTAGCATAAAAAGTAGAACAGTCGGGTAATTATTCAGCTTTTCACCCATTATCAAGTCATTTATGTTAATAACCTTAGTCCAAAAAAGCTGGAGGGAAGAACATTTCCACCATGTGTGCAACATCGTGCCTTCCTCCCTATGGCACCTCCAACACAGACTGGAAACTGAGGGGTGGATAGTATGTAAAAGTGAGGGGACTCTATACCATCTGGAGATGACCTTATAGTTTAGTTCTTGAATTCTTACGGAAACTGAGGTCCTGCGAGCCAGTGACAGTGCCTGTGTCCATTCTTCCTCAGAAAGCTCCCTAGAGATTTCCCTTTCCCACGCAATTTGATAGTTAAGTTTAGAGAATGCCTCAGCCTGTGTCAACAGACCATAGATCCTGGACAGTAAGTGTGTGGTAAATGGGAAAAATACTTTATCCAATAATTGCAAACAATGCCGTATATTAGCAGTGCACACGTTATAGTCCCAGCCGTTAGGAGTACCTTGCTTAGACTCCCCTATATCAATCAAAAACGTACACATAGGCTGTATGGACAAAACATTGAACTTTACTTCATTTTTATACATTGGTGCATAAAAGACATAGTTCTATGACGAACACCTTAGGCAATGAAAAACATATGAAAACGTGGCAGTACTTAGCTGTATAGCTTCTCCTGTTTAGGAGGTGAGTGATAGTCCCATAGTAGACTAGTAGGAGCCGATCATGCTGAGTTGCAGCCCAGTGCCGCCATGCAATGACGCGACGTTTCGGAAGGCACGCCTTCCTTTCTCAAGCATGCGTTGTAAAGGCACGTCATCCTCTTTATTCACTGACCGTGATTGGACATTTCAATGAATACCAACATAATATCTGTGATTTACGTTGGTGTGTACTTGAACAAGTGAACATCTCAGATATATGCCAAAATAAAACTAGGTTACTACAGAGGGAGGCGTATTGGATTGCAACAATGGATACAATTGCACCAAAGGGGTTAAATGAGTCTTTGAGTCTACGTTGCTATTTGTAACTTATGCACTATATAAAATATGCTCCTATACCTTTTTCATGTCCTCTAAGCTTGAGATATTTATATTGTTTTTAACAGTGATGTTAGTATATTGTTTTTAGTATAGATAACATGACATGCACACCTGTGCAATCATGGTCAGTGAATAAAGAGGATGACGTGCCTTTACAACGCATGCTTGAGAAAGGAAGGCGTGCCTTCTGAAATGTCGCGTCATTGCATGGCGGCACTGGGCTGCAACTCAGCATGATCGGCTCCTACTAGTCTACTATGGGACTATCACTTACCTCCTAAACAGGAGAAGCTATACAGCTAAGTACTGCCACGTTTTCATATGTTTTTCATTGCCTAAGGTGTTCGTCATAGAACTATGTATTTTATGCACCAATTTATAAAAATGAAGTAAAGTTCAATGTTTTGTCCATACAGCCTATGTGTACGTTTTTGTGGTAAATGGGAGCCTACAACACCAATTTTCAAAGGTAGAAAGGGCTTGAGTAAATGCAAAGGGTCCCTGGTAAGCCGAACACAGACTGAGAAGCTGATAATAATGCAATCTCGAGAGCCTGGGGCAATGAAATTCGGCCTTTAATGCTGAGTACGTTTTAATCGCCCCATCACAATAAACATCCCTGAAGATCCCAAATCCATCCCCCCCCCCCCCTAAGCCAAGTCCCACAAAACTCAATTCCTCTGGAATTCCAGCATTAACAGTGAGCGGGGTAAGAGGACCTCCCGGTTTCAGAATGGGCATAGAGGAAGGGTAAGATCTAAGTATTCGTATAGTTGTTTGTGTAATGAGAGGAAGAGATATCAACCGCTTTTTGGGAAGCCATATGGAAGGCAACCAGGGGACTGCCGCTGTCGGGGCCCCATATAGCTCGGTTTCAATTTGAACCCATGACTTGGAATGAGAATTATGAAAGCTATCTAATATTCTAACACAAATATCAGTGGCACACTAAAGACTAAGTAAAACCTCAAGGTATATAGGAATATTGGAAATGCATTACTGCTAAGGAAAATATGAAAAACCTGGGACTCTTAGTTTACAGTATTTGATCAAAGATTGTATTAAGCTCACCTCCCAAAACGTCAAGGGGTTCCCAGAGCAGGTGTGTCCCTACACTGAACATGTTACCTCACTAGGAGTCAATTCAGACTGCAACTTCTCAGGGAGTGGTAGGAACTAATATTCTGACTGCTGATGCCGCCAAGTAGTAGGCCTGGAAGTTCAGGATCGAGAGCCCCCCCTTCCGCTTTAGGTTTCATCAAGATAGTTCTAGAGATCCTAAGGTGCTTGTGCGCCCAGACAAACTGCATAATCAGACTATGCAATGAGCGAAAGAAAGGCTTAGAAAGGAGAACCGGTATGGTCTGGAACAGGTACAGCAACCTGGGGAGTATGTTCATCTTAACTATATTGATTTGACCCATCCAGGAAAAATCTTTGTTATTCCACTTAGAGAGATCGATTCGCATTGAATTGATAATGGGTGGAAAGTTAAAGTCAAATATTTTGTTCGGGTCCGCAGGGATATTGATCCCCAAATATTTAATATGCAAGGAAGCCCAAGTAAAGAAATACAAAAAGAAAAAGTGGATAGACGCTCACCAGGGTCTCCTGCAGCTTGAGGTTCAACCACTGATCCTTCCACACACGGTGTTACGGAAATGGGTGTCCGGCTGGAGACGCCCGATGATGATAGGTATGATGAAACAGGGTTTGTTCCGGCACTCGTGCTCCAGATATAATCCAAATATAATCCAAATAGGAAAAACGCACTTTATTGTTAGGTCTCTGGGAAGAGGTTTGTGCGTTTTCCTTGAGCCGAGCCACCTCCTCTAGAGGGAGGGAAATATTCAAAGCCATACTTTAAGTCATGTTCACTTTGTGATTGCTAAGTGATCCAAAGGAGCTTAACACCTGGAGAATGGAGGGGAGAGAAGTGTGAAGCTCCGTGACGTACAGGAGCAGATCGTCTGCAAAAGCATTTCACATCAAACTTGCCACACTTTATCCCGTGAATGAGGCGGTCATGCGGATGTCCTGAAGTAAATGCTCCATGACTAGGGCGTACAAGAGAGGGGAGAGGGGGCACCCCTGCCTGGTACCATTGCGTATGGAGAACGGAGCGGAAAGCATGCCATTGACCCGAACCTGGGCTTGTGGGTGACGAAAGAGAGCGAGAATCGTGTCATGAAGGATCGGGCCTATGCCCATGGAAGTAAGGGCCCTTGAAAGGAAAGACCAATCAACCCAATCAAAGGCCTTTTCTGCATCCAGTGACATTAGTATGCAAGGAATTTCAGACCTACGAGCATGGCTAATTAATGCAAAGGTTTTGAGAGTATTATCTCTCGCCTCTCTCGTGGGAATAAAGCCCACTTGGTCTAAATGGACACAGCTATTTAGCAGGGGATTCAATCGCAGGGCAATAAGCTTGGCAAAAATTTTGGCGTCGGTATTAATTAAAGAAATTGGGCGATAGCTCTGACACAGAGCTGGGTCCTTCCCTTCTTTGGGGATGACCGTGATGTGAGCTTTGAGGAAGTCCGGGACAAAATGAGAGGAGTGGGAAACCGAATTGAAGCTGAGCAAAATTGGAGGAGTTAGGTCCTCCTGTAGGACCTTATAGATCTTTGCCGTGAAGCCGTCTGGCCTGAAATCTTACCCATCGGCAGTGAGGCGATAGCTGCCTGGAGCTCCTGAGGAGAGAAGGGAGTTTCCAGAGAGCTGGCGATCTCTGCAGCCAGGGCCGGGTGAGCTGTGCGCTTTAAATAGTCCTGCAGCGCAGGCAAGGATCCTGCACTATCGATCCTCAGAGTCGGCCTAGGAAGGTTGTAGAGGTTTGAGTAATACTCTTGTAATACTGTTAATATGTCCACAGTCAGATCTATCAATTTCCCCTCTGCCGTTTTGATCTGAGGGACGAACAGGGAAGCTCTTTTTTCCTTTAGGGCCCGTGCCAGATATCTACCCGGTTTGTTTCTCCATTCGTAGAAGCCCGCTTCACGCACCTGCCAGAACCGCTTGTGCTTACGCTCCATTAACGCCAGAACTGGATGACGGAGCTTGAGCAAGGTCCTCAGGTCAGACTCAGATCCCAAAGCCTTATGAGCAGCCTCTGCAGAGTGGAGCTCAGCTAGCAGCGAATGGAGCTTACCCACCGCTTCGCGTTTCAGTCGAGCTCCATGTTTTATCAGGACCCCACACATGACGCATTTCAATGCCTCCCACCGAATCTGGGGAGCTGTTGGATCATCCCTGTGATGGTCCTGGAAGTCTGAGATGGAGACTTGATGTTCTTTCACGCATAGTGCGTCCTGCAAGAAGGTCTCGTTAAGCTTCCAGGCAAATGGAGGGAGCTTGAAATGCGGCAGGTCTAGGTCACAGTGTATGGGAGCGTGATCGGAGTGGAGCATAACATCTATCTTAGTGTTTGTTACGAAGGGGGAGAAGGGAGTGTTGAGTGAAAATATAATCAATACGACTATACAATTGGTGAGGATTCGAAAAAAAGGTGTAATCCCTCTCACCAGGGTGCATAATGCGCCATACATCTGACAGCTGCATATCGTGCAACAAACTCTTAAGTCTGTTAAGCACACGGTGGGGAACAGAAGATCGCCCATTCGATGTATCGAGGATAGGGTGTAAAGCTAGGTTGAAATCCCCACAGAGTACTATTTGGCCTTGAGCAAAGCATGTTAGCTCATCCAGCACCCTGGCGAGAAAGGAAATTTGGCCCCTGTTAGGGACATAAATATTTGCAATGGTATACAAGTGACCCTGAAAGCTGCACTTCAAGAAAATCGCTCTAGCGTCCTTATCCATATAGGTATCAAGCACCTGAAGGGGAAGGAATCTATGCACGAGTATGGCCACTCCCTTGGTCTTCTGGTCAGGGTTACCGCTATGGTACCAGGCAGGGTAATACTTATTTTGAAAAAGCCACTCCTGGGCTTTTAGCAAGTGTGTCTCTTGCAGACATATGATATGAGATTTCAGCTTGTGCAAATGATAAAAAAGCTTTGACCGTTTTTCAGGCAAGTTTAATCCCTTAACATTAAGGGACGTTACCCTCAAAGTATGCATTCATACAACCAGACAAGCGCACGAGGGAGATCGCTTAGATGATACTGGAGAATGGCGGAGGGACTGACCCCGACTGGCTGGGGAAGCTGGAAATATAATGGGAGAAAACAGAACAACAGAGGCCAACAAGGCCTATAGGGCCAAAACATGGGAGAAAAACAAAGGCGCAGCCTCAGAATTGCAATAGACCAACACTGTAAGCTGGTCAAGAGTGACCAAAACGGCTCTTGGGGGTCAACATGTACCACCTGGGAGAAAAGCTCACACAGGGTGAAAGAAGCTCATACCACTTGAGCTCCAAATGGCAGGAGTAACCGTCTGGAAGACTAAGGATGTCAAGTAACAGTGGAAGCAAACTGTGAACAAATACAATCCACATTACCAATACCTAACATCCTGAAAGAAGATTACATGTCGAAAAGGGACTTAAACAAGGTAGATGCCAAAGAAGAGGGAAGAGTTGAGAAAGCAGAAGACATAGTACAGCACGTCAGTCACATATGAGTATCTCACGTATCCCGGAACTCAGGTCAGCGATGAGGGTCCGAAGGAACATTAGAGGCAGCCGGAACTCTTCTTCGTCTGTTCGGACGTTGGGACTTTGGGAGGTGGGGGAAGAAGGCCGGCGATTTGGTCGAAGGAGGGCAGTCCAAGAGAGCTTGGGTCGGTCGCACTGTGCCAGTCAGGGAGATACACTTGCGGCAGTCCCAGGGCAGAGAGAAAAGTCGGAAGATCAGCCAGTGACCGGAATGTTACTGTGGATTCGCCTTGTTTCACCTGTAGAGCGAATGGAAAGCCCCAGCGGTATTGAATGTTACGCTCTTGGAGAATAGCGAGCAGAGGCTTAAGGGCGGATCGCATTCTAAGGGTCTGCCTGGACAGGTCAAGGTAGAATCCGTTTAGTGTGTCCTTGTAACGAACAGACCCCAAGAGACGGGCTTTCCTCAGGATTTCCTCCTTAATATTGTAGTGGTGGATTCTGCAAATGATGTCTCTTGGATTGGAGGGATCTTGACTCTGAGGGCGAAGTGCTCTGTGAGCTCTGTCGAACTCTATGAAGGTGTCAACAGGTCGACCCAATATATAGTTGAACAGTTTAATAAGAGTCGGGATCAGTTCAGAAGTGCGCACTGTTTCAGGGAGGCCACGCAGCCTAATGTTGTTGCGGCAGTTGCGGTTCTCCAGGTCGCCAAGTTGAGACGCAAGATGTTTGTGGCGTATGACCTGTTCGGCCAGTGCAGTTTGGAGATTTGTTATTGCATTAGAGGATGAGGCCTGTGTATGCTCGAGCCTCTGACATTTCTGTTGTAGCTCCTCTACAGCTTTCTGGACTGGTTGTAGATCTTGGCGCCAGGCCTGTCGCAAATCTTGGCCCAGCTGCAAGACATCTGCCTTTGATGGAAGAAGAAAGAGCAAGGCTTGTAACTCTGGATGTGAAGACAGGGCCTGGAGCGCCGCGTCTGGAGAAGGTAGGGCTGAGGGTACTAGCCCAGTATTCTGACGAGGTGAAGGATTGTCCTGCGACTGCGAGGAGGGTATTTCAGAAGCGGGTCGTGGGCTGCTGACCCACGTTGGTGACCCTGGGTTGGATGACCAAGTCGTCTCCTGCACTGCAGACAGACGTTTGTTGCCTGGTCGCTCCCTTGACTCTTCCTCCAGGGTCAAGAGGTGAGGTCTGGTGCTTACCAACCCCTCCAAGGAAGATCTTGTGTTACTTAGGTGCCCAGCCTCAGTGGTAACCCCGACCGGGTGGCACGCAGTGAGCACAGAGAGGTGCTGGAGCCGAGGTGCCTGCAATGGGGCAATATCTCCGCTGGGGCGCTCCGCAAGTAGCCCAACTCCGGCCTGAGGACTGTCCCATGCCGCTACCGGATGCGTTGACTGGAACAAGGCTTCGGGTCGGGAATGGATGGTGGCAGTGGCGGTAAGGAGCTGTCTGCCCAACACAGAATCCCGATATAAGGTCTCCATATTAGAGGTCTGAAGAAGAGAGGCCTGCTGCAGGTTGCTACCTCCTGTTAATCCCTGTGTGGGCGCAATATATACAGAAGGTACATCGGCAACCTGACAGTCCCCAAAAGAGCCTTCAGCTGCCCAGTTCATGGAGTCGTCCACGTTGGGGTCCGGGTCAACTGGCTGGATAGCCATTTCTGCATGTCCCTCCAGCACCACAGATCCCTGTCCCGGTATAGAGCCCTTTGTGGACCGTTGAGGGGTCTTTGCAGGCCTGCAATGAAGGACAGGGCTCCCCCTTGTTAAGTCCTGTTCCCCCTGAGCATTGCACCTTGAGGGCTGTGATGGCGTCTGCAGCATTTCGTGGCCGCACAAAATGGCGGGCATGGCCGCGGGACCCGCGGTGGATGCAGGCTGAACTCAGTGGGCTGCCCCTCCGAGGAGAGCGAGAAGTCCATGGGCCGAGCTATGTCAAGGGGCAGGGGAGAGTCCTCTGGGACATGCGGGCGCTGAGTCGCAGGGAAATCATGCGGTACCTTGGCTGCCGGCAAGAGCTCGCGGTCCGAAGACGGTCGGCTCTGTTGCGCCGGATCCGTGGCTTGTCTCTTCCCAGCAGGTGCGAAAGTGCAGGCGGACTCTGAGGCAGCCGGAGACTTCTGCTGCCACGATGAAGGTGAGCCACTGGAACAATCTGGCCTGCGTGGCGCACTGCGGGCACTCGGCGAGGAGGAAGGGGAAGATGGCGCCGAGGCGGGAGAGACGCGAGAGGCCGTCCTCTCCTTCCATGTCTTGCAACGGCGTGAAAAAGTTCGATATGGGAATTTCTCCCAAGGAGGCAGCCTTGGTGAGTTTAGGTGCCCTTTTCTGGGGCCCATTTCTGAGGCAATCTTCAGGCTTTAGGCTGTGTCCTGCCAGGAGCTCAGTCTGTGTGCGACCGATCTCCTCACATGGCAAACCACGCCCCTCCCTCTTTCTGTTTTCTGTTATGTCTGTGCCTGTTTGTCATCTGTCTGTTTGCTCTCTGTCTGACTGGGGTTTAGCTAGAATAAGGTTAGAGCCTTGTAGTTCATATGACACATAATATCAACGCATGGTAAAAAATACTTTGAACACGCTCATTCTTTGGTCATGTTCCATGCAGAAAATGCGTGGAAATTTACTATTGAAGTCAATGGGAATAGTTAGAAACCTCATACAATTCACACCCAAAATATTTGTACCAGTATTGCATGTGGTTTTTAACGTGGATCAGAAAACCAATAGGCACCAATAGAACTCTTTCATACAACCAAATCCAAAAAATGACATTAAATCCGCACATGATTTAATAAAAAAATACTCATTTCCCTAAATTTAGTCCTGCACTGTTATAAATTGTGCTGTGGATAACTTTCTACTGTGAGGTTAACATGGCTGGACCATTGTAAACCAAACACTTCTCACCCTTTGTCTCACCCATATACCCTAATAGATTGTAAGCTCTTGGGAGCAGGGGCCTCATACTTCATGTCTGATCTGTGAGTAGCTTTTTACTGTGAAATGTTTGTTTTTTGTCTCTACTTATACCCCTTATATTGTAAAGTGCTGCAGAATATGTTGGCGCTATATAAATAAAGATTATTATTATATTATTAGGGCTATAATCTATATATTACTGTTTTATAAAATAGGCCATTGTCTGTCTATAATTCAGTTTTAATGTGTTCATTATAGTGTCACCTCAGGAATTATCTGTCACTTACCCAGCATGCCAAGGCATATGACCTGTAGGAAAGTAGATGCCATTGTCACCGCACTGCCCACTTCACAAACCGCAAGTTCTGTTTGAGGTGAGATGTCAGGATTAATCTTTGCCTTGTTATACAAGCACAGGGGAGCTGACTGGACTGATTATGTCTCTGTAGTTTTTACATAATAGTGTTTCTTAGGATTTGCTGCCTCCTCCTGTTTTGCTCTTACTAATCACAACAAATAATATTTCTGGCACAAAACTATTTTTCTCTGTGAATTACTTTTTGGGCAGGTCTACATTTATTAACCCCTTAAGCCGAACGCCTGAAAAGTAGTTAATGACCAGAACATTTTTTTAGTTTTTGCCTCCTTGCGTTTCAACAGTTGTAACTTTTTTATTTTTTCAATGACGCAGCTGTATGAGGCCTTGTTTTATTCGAGACAAGTTGTACTTTATGGGGGAATAGTTTAAGTACACTTATAAATAATTGCAGTATTTTTTTTTTTATTTAAAAAAAAATATTTTTTTTGTTTTTTTCATTTTTTTTTTTTACACCATTCACATTTCACACTTAACTTGTTAAATTAATTCTACAGGTTATTACGGTCGTGTGGATACCAAACATGTATAGGTTTTTTTTGTGCGTGTAATTTTTGTACAATTATTTTTTTATTAAATATTTATTTTTATTTTATTCTTTTTTTTATTCTTTTTTTTACACTTTTTATGGGTTTTTTGTACTGTTTTTTTTACTCCCATGAAGGGAGAACTGTTTTACATTTTTTTAATTTTTTTTTACACTTAGTAATGTAGTAGCATATTCATATATGCTAATACATTATAATCTGCATCAGTCTGACACAGGCAGTGATTAGGACAGCACACAGTGCGTCCTAATCACTGGCTTCATACACAGACAGCTCTGGGGGCACTCTAGGTCCCCAGAGCTGACTGTGCAGCCGTTCCCTGGGCTCTCTCGGGTCACCGGGTGTTTCGATCACCCGACAGAGCAGGGGAAACCCTTTGATTGCGCTGCGGCAACGCACCGCCGCAATCAAAGGGTTAAAGCATCGGGTTGCGGAGGTTTCCTCTGCTCCCCGATGCCTACAGGAGATGCTCTGGGATTGGGGCTGTGTAGTACAGCCCCGATCCCAGCGCAATTGCGGCACCTGGCGCCGCAAACCCCGAGGTCTGCAGCGACGCCAAAAGACGTCGCTGCAGAAGAACGACCCGCACCGGCCGCCGTCAAAAGACGGTGCGCGGTCGTTAAGGGGTTAAAGAAATGAGAAATTTTTGTCACCCCTTATGAAGCCCAGGTGAAACACGCAGCGGGTGTGGGTGAACAGCAGGTCTCTCGGTTTGTATATTTTGAGCTCTATTTCCTTTCCTTTGGTTATACTAGATACTATTAGAATTTGATACTTTTGTATTTCTTTTGCAGGACTTTTATCAATTCATTATGTTTTGTATTAAAGGAGTTGTCTCACCATGCTGTTTCAGAGCCAAAAGCAGATTTAGATTCATGCATGCTGTCTCTTCCTGGTTAGGCTGTGGCTGCTTCTATAATAGTGAATAGCAGCTCAGCTCGACATCCATAGATCTTCTAAAAGCACTGACATGAGAGCAGGAGATGTTATCTATTAGTGCAGGGAGCTACAGAGCTCAAAGTAAACAACAAACAAAGGAGACAAATTTACATTTTTATGATAACAGTCTGTTCTCACCTCATCCCTGCTGTCATAGAAGACAGAGCAGAGAGAGAAAAGGATACCAGGACTGTAACCTACAGGAACCTGTGTGCACTCAGAGCTCCTTAACAAGCCAAAAAAAATAAAGCAACACATTTGGAAAAGTGTTTCAGTTACTGGTTTATACATGTTTGAAGCTAATTTTTTGTAGTAAGACAAACGCTTTAAATGCTTTTTGAGACCTTATTATTATTTATGACTGCATTTATCAGTATTCTGGATCATTTGCTGCCCACTTTTCTGTTTTTCATTCCTCCAATCATGCTTTTAATGTAATGATCATTTTAATCATGTCACTAATAAAAAAAACTTTTTTTTAGAATTGCTATTGATTGATTGTTGCTCTGGTTCTTTGTTTCTTTTTTTTTGGGGGGGTGGCTATTCATTAAAAAACATTAGGCAGGAACATAAACGGGAAAATCCTGCTTCTTGTATTTGGCCGAGATGTAAATGGAAAAGGATATAACCTTTTTCCTAGGGCTAAACCAAATTTTAAAAAACGCTTTTAACTTTACATTCTTGCACTTTTATTTCATACCAAATATGCTATGCCTTTATGATACGTAGGCACATAACCAAACTCCAAAAGGAAACCCAAAACCCATTTCAGGGGGTGAATGGGCTTTGTGAGGGACTGACATGTTGCAGGACATGGATAAAAAAAAGATTTTTTTTTTTTGAAATTTTGTAAGTCTGTGGTTTCTCTTTTACGTAGGGGAGGGGGAACGTGGACATGTTATACCACAACACCGTTAACAAATATTTTAGTGGAAACATGCTCTTTTTTTAAATTTTATACGTCAATATAGGTTATTTTTTAACTGAGCCCCCTATGTATGACTGAGCTCCCCGAAGGAGGGGTTAATCAGAGTGGAATACACTGCAGAAAAACCGATAAAATTTATTTAAGACGTCTGGGGAAAGAATACTGTATCGGTTGGAAAAACTCCAATCATGCAATTTACTGAAAGGTTATAACAATCCCCACATTTACTACGGGGTTCAGCAGAAAGGTGGGGGCCTTTTTGGGTGAATAAATTTCAGTGTGTTGCAGATCATTTACTATGGTCTTTAAACCCCCTTAAAAGGCCCAGCCTGTTTTGACCTTCTGACCACCCCCCTTTTTTTGAAATTTGCAAGTTCAATTTAGTGAGAATACCTTTTTGACACTTTTCCCTACCATTGTTTCAAAAACTTTTTTTCCCGGACACTTGCTTTATTTATAAAAAATTTTTATCCAACAATCCTTTTTTTTTTTGGGAAAATATCAAAATTTCTAAAAATTTGGAAAATTACGATTTTAAATTTTGAAAAATTTTCCTGCGTGCAAACATAATTATTCACACAAAAAAAGTTTATAACTAGCATCACCATATGTCCCTAGGGGGGGGGCATTTTTTTTTAAATTTTTTTTTTTTTTTACAAATTTAAAGGGGGTTTTAAAATTTTAGTAGTTTTTTTCCCCCAATTTTAAAAAAAATTTTGCAATAACATTTTTTTTGGGACACTCCGTTCGATGTGGCTTTGAGGGCCGCAGTTGATACCCCCATAATGACGCCATCGGAAACTAGACCCTTAACGATTTACAACACATTTAGGAAGTTTTTGATAACCTTTCAATATTTCAAAAAATTTAAAAACAAAGGGGGAGGTGAAATTTCAAAATTTCACTTTTTTTGCAGATTTTTTCATTTTATCCATTTTCAGGAATGGGTAAATGTGCTGGGTAAATGAACTTAATATCAATTCCCCCAGGTCTCCCTTTTTTTAGAGATACCCCAAATGGGGCCCTTAGTGATTTTTTGCCTCACCAAAGCCCCGAAATGGGAGGGAGCCCCACTATACCCCCGGGGGTCTCATTTTCATACATTTTATTTAGGCGCCTTTCGGGTTTGGGGGACACCCTAAGGTGCTAAAACTAATAAACCCCCCTAAATAGACTGATATTGGAAATACCCCCTTAATGAAATTCCGGGGTCATTGGTATATAGCCCCCACAGGTGATTCCAATTTTTTTTAGCATAAGGCTTGAAAATTAAAAAAAAAAATTTTTTTTTAAAATAATCTGCCAGTTTTAGTTAAAATGTTTAAATTAAAAAGGGAATCCTGGAAAAAAAACCCAAAAACTTTTTAAGCAATTTCTTCCAATTGGGGCAATACCTACATGGGGTGAAACTGCTTTTTTGGGCGCATGGCAGGGCGTATAAGGGAGGGACGCTTTTTTGGCTTTTGGGAAGCAGTTTGGTGTGGCCATGTCGCATTTGAAAAAGCCCCAAGTAGCAAAAAGGCAAAAACCTTCCAAAGTCGCCCCATTTTGGATCAACACCCATCAGGATCTCATTGGGGTTATGTGCATTTTGGATGCACGGGGTTTTCCATGGTTTTTTTTTTTAGCTTGGGGCAATAAAAAAGGGGGAAAAACGAGTTGGGTCATTGTTTTTTGATTTCATTTTCAGCTTTCCCGTGCGGGTTAAATGTGTAAAACTTTACTATGGGGGTGGTAAAATTACAACGATATAGATTTTATATAGTTTTTTCTGTTTTATTACTTTTCCCAAGGAAAATACTTTAAAAAAAATTGGTTTTATGTTGTCCTATTCTGACAGCCATAATTTTTTTTATTTTGCTGTGTGCAGAGCTGTGTATGGCTTGTTTTTTCGGGGTGAGTTGAAGTTTTAATGGTACCTTATGGGGTGCATATGATGCTATGTTTACTTTTTATTAAGGTTTTTTTGAGGTTTGAACAAAATACGCAATCTTTTTAGTTTTTTTATTTTTTATAGCGGTCAGGGACGTTTTAAAATGCATGGAGCTTTTCAGCAGGGTCAATATGATTTCACCCATACCCAATTTTTAATATTTTTTTATTTTTACGCTTTTATTTTCAATAAAAACACTTTTTTTCAACCAGGGAAAAAACGTTTTTGATCGCCATATTGAGAGCCATAACTTTAAATTTTTCTTTCTTGGGGCTGTGTAGGGATTGTTTTTTTCGAATGGTTTATTTTTAATGTATCATTTTTGGGGGGGAAGGCTTTTTGATCGCTTTTAATCCTTTTTTGGGGGCCAGGGTGAAAAAAATACTTTCCCCTCCTATAGTGTTTTTTATTTTTATTTTAAAAAGGGCTTTATCGTATCCGTATAATTGCTTTTCCTTTGGGTCGCTACATTATGCGATACCCCTTTTTATGTTTTTTTTATGTTGAAGCCTTTTAAAAAAAAAAAAAAAAGGTTTTTAGGTGTAAAACAAAATTTTTATCGCTACTTTTTGAGAGCTATCATTTTTTATTTTTCCATATCAGACTGAAAGGGCTTTTTTTTTGCGGGATAAAATGACGTTTAATTGGTACAAAAATTTGGGGGTTTTAGGGGTTTTTTCGCTTTTAATTCCATTTTTTGTGCTGCGGGATGAACAATAATCTTAATTCTGTGATTGTTTTTTTTTTTTTTTTTTTCGGTGTTCCCCGTAGGTTAATTTAAACATGACAATTTATAGGGGAGGTCTTTTCACACGCGGCATACCCAAAAGGTACTTTATTTATTTTTTTATTTTTTGTGGCATTGGCGTTTTTTAAAAGGGAAAAAGGGGGTGGTTTTTTTTATTTTTTTTTCGTGTTTGTTTTTACTTTTTTTCACTTTTTCACATTTTTATTTTTCATTTCCCCTAGGGGTTTTTAATGAGAGTCTTTTGATCTCTCATTCAATAGGAAACAGTACATAGCTTTTTTCTAGATGGTTCCTATGGTAAAATGCAGTAAGCCCGGGGCGCCCACAGGGGGCGGCCGGCATCGTGAAAATCAAACAAAACCGAAAACATTCTCTGCCCTTTTTCTGTCTGCAGAGGGCAGGACTGCCGGATCGCCCAATCCGTGCCTGCGCCAAAAAGACAGGGACCAGGAGGAACGATCCCCCTGGTTCCCCTTGTTATTGCGACCCCCTTTTCGCATATTAAGGTTTTTAAAACCGCCCCCCCCCCCACCCCGGGGCGATCCGGGGGCGGGCCGCGCTGCGGGAGTCACTGTAATTACCTACCCCCGCGCCGATCGCGCGAACTCCCGCTTTAGAGTTCGCGCGATCCCCAGGGCGTATCCTACGCCAGGGGCGTGCACCCCCCCAAGACCTGGAAAGTATGGAACCTAAGGTCGTTTAAGGGGTTTAAAAACTTTTTGTCCCTCTGTCATGGGGTGTGTCTTTGTGGAAAGTGAATGTGGGCTTCTGGGGGGGAGGATGCAAGAGTGATACCCCCGCATATTTTTTGAAAAAATAAAACGTAGTTGGGGCCACATACACGAAAACTGTCTAGGTCTAAAAAATTCTTTGTTGCCCCCAAACAACCAATTTGGCTCCCTTTTTATTTCCTGTAGTGCTCTGGAAAAAAGAAAGGGCGCTCTGATGGTTTCATCAACAAATTTAGTTTTAGATTTAAAAGTTTTCATAGATGTGACCCTTGGGAGACATGAAAGATTGGTTTTTTTCAACCCTTTTCGGGGCGTCAAAGCGCCAAAGGAGCCAGCACATGTCTAATGCCCAATAATGTGTTAAGTGCATTTGTTCGTAAGACAAAAAAACTTTTTAATGCGTAAACATTGGGTCTTTCTGGGAGGGGTGTCGCCCACACCGTATTTTTTAGACACATATATGAATGTGGTTCGGCAAAATAGGCCATTACTGCCCCAGGCAGACCTATCTCAATGTGGTCTGCCTGAGCCTGAGAAGTCAAGTGGAGCTAAAATTTTGGGGGTTAGGGAAAAAAAAATTCAATATTTCCAACTTCACAAGTGCAATAAAAAAAAAAGTATTTATATAAATTTTCAAACTGATAAAAATTACTTGAATTAAGTTTAAATAAAAAATTTTATCATATAAAATTAATATAAAAAATATAAACCCAAAAATATAAAAATATCTCCTATAAAATGTATTTCAAATTAATAGAACTAAACTAATTTTTTCATTAAAAAACCCACTGATGTTGTTGTTCAGATTTTAAATTTTTACATTTTTACTACTTAAATTTGAAATTTATTTTTTGCTGCTCTCACCCTTTATTCTACATAGAGCAAGAGCCCAGGGGATTGCTGGGATCTGTGGGCCACAAGCAAGACACTACATATTTTCTATTCACGACATGCTATTCTAATTATTTTATTTCCAGCCTATCTAAAACCCCCTTTATACATGTTAGGCACATAAAAATGCCCTAAGTTCCATAATGCCCCAAACCCCAAAAAGGCCCGAGGCGCAATAAACTTTGACACCATTTAATGGCACACAAAAACCACTTTCATACATTCGGGAAAAACATTATACACGAAAAATAGATGAGAAAATAAACATCGTTTGCCCTTAGTTCCATACATGCCCCCCTTTGCCCTTAAAAAGTCCCAAGTAAAAATTTATTAAATTGCATGATAGATCTGGTTCATTTAACGTAGCCTAAGTTTGTACTCCTTTCAGCAAGCAAGTTGTGCAAGTAAGCCTTTTTGTTTATAGTATAAAAAAGGAATGGCCCAGTCGATTCAACGAAGGGGAAATTTTGGGTTAAAATTTTCGGGAAAAAAAATTTTGTTTTCCCTGAACGAATTTCAAGTTTGGGGTGTTTCGCGGGAACGAAGCTTTTTTTTTAAATTGATAAAATGGCCGTAAAAACCAGGGCCGTTACAGGGGGAAAAAGAACTCTGGGGAGGAAGAAAGGAGTACCTAAATGACGATGTGCAGAGTTGAACCAATCAAGACCGGCGGGTTTTTCTGTAAACGTCCCCCGCACTATTAAGCCCCCGGACCGCCCGCTGGGAGCTAAAAAACCCCCTCTCTTTTTTGCCGGCTTTTTGCTGCAGAGACTCCACAAAAAAATTATTTTTAAAAAAAGAGATTTTTTTGGGGGGTTTCACAGTTTTTTATCAGAGACGCTTCTTTTTACTTTCAAATTTTGATTCATTTTGGGGGGGTATTGTAATTGAACCCCATTGTGGGTCCGGGATAAAACTTTTTAAAATCCCATCTGGCAGTTCTGGAGTACATTGAATTTTCCAAAGGGATTCCCCTAACCCTTTTTTTGTGTTTTTGTAGTCAGTAAAAACATGGCTTTTTTAACACGCCACAAACTATTTTAAATTTTTTGGTTTGGCTGATTTCTTTAGCGCAATTTATATCCAAGGGTTTAAATTTAACCCGTGTTTGTGCTTTTGAAAGTCACTAAAAAAAAGGGTTTTTTTAAAAGCCCCAAAAGGGAAAACATTTTCCTGGTGATTTTCTTAAAGCATCTTTATACCAAAAGGTTTAAAATTAAGTGTGTTTTCTGTTTTGTATCCGAAAAAACCCGGGCCGTTTTAACACCCACATACCATTTTTTTTTTTTTCTGCCCCAATTTCTGTAGAAAAAATTTAAAAACCAAAGGGGTTTAAAATTTAAGCGTGTTTTGTCTATTGTCGTCAATAAAAAAAACCTTTTTTTAAAACCCAAAAAAAAAATTTTTCCTTTGGTATCCCTGTAGCATAATTTAAAACCCCCAAAGGGTTTAATTAAGGGGTTTTTTTCCTGCTTTTGTAGTAAAGTAAATTTACACGGCTTTTTTAACTTTCCCCCATACCATTTAAATTTTTTTTTGCTGCTGTTTTCCTGTAGCAAAAATTTTTATACCCGGGGGTTAATTAAGCTTTTGTTTGTGTTTTCTTTTTTCAGAAAAAATTAAAACGGCGTTTTAATACGCCACATACCATTTAAAATTTTTTTCCGGGTAAATTTTTTTTTGGCCGCAATTTTTTATCCCAAAGGGGTTAAACCCAAAACCCCGTTTTGTGGGTTCATTTGGAGTCAACTACAGGGTGGGGAAATTTTTCAAAAACAGATATTTTTCCCTTAAACCCGCTTTTGTAAAATTTTTGAACAAACAGGAAAATTTCCCGACAGAGAGGTGGCAGGCCCCTTCACATGCGAGTGAAAAGTGGCACAAACATTCCGGAGCAGGGACAGGTCGCAAACACAGTAAGGGGAATTCCCCAGCAGGGGCACTCTGAGGCCAGAACTGCCGGTGTTTTTCTAGCGGCCGTGTGTTGACCCCCAACCCAAAGGGTTTCTTAATTTTTGACTAGGTCATCCACTTCCCCCCCAGATGACAAACTGAAAAACCCCAGCAAGAGTCCGGGGGGAACGCAGAAAACAAAACCCTTTGTTTGGCATTTGGGCCCCGGGGGAAAGGGCAGCGGCCCCACCTGTCCTCAACCCGCCCCCGTCCCTCCAGTTCCCCTCACCCGGGGATCTACTATGGGTCTGGGATCAGCGCCACAAAACAGCGAGGATGAACAATTTGAGACAGTCACACTATTTGGCACGAAGAAGGGGCCCGACACCCCCCTGCTTCTTGCAGTAGGCGCAAAGTAGGAGTGGGAAGTGGCATAAGGTCATTTTATGGGGGTCACCCGCATACAAAGACCTTTAGGAGGACAGCAGTGAAGAAAAACAATAATCGATGATGATGTAGCCGACCAAAAGGGGAGCGGGGTGAAGCAAGGACTTCACATCACCCAGAAAAGGGGGTTCCTTGCGCGTCGGCAGTGGCACACCCCAGCAAGGGGGTAGTGGGGCCGTAGTCAGCAGGGTACAGCATGCGAGGTCAGGACCCAAAAGGGGCCACGGGTAGAAAACCCCTTCGCGGGCCCCAAGAAAGTACGCACAGGGGGCTCAGGGGGAAGCGGCGGTAAGCACTCATGCAAGCATTGGCGGTAAAATCAGCTACTCGGGCGGTGTGGAAAGTTCTTTCTAAACACCTAGGACCAATATGGGTTATTTAAAATTTCTTTTGGCAAAAAGTACGCGGGGCCAAAAAGCTAAATTTTTGGCACCATCCTCATAAACACATGCAGCGTCACCATCCGGGGCCCGGGGGAAAACTGGCCAGTTGGGTGGTCCATCCGCCCCGCAGCAACAGCCAGCAGCGTCCAGTGGCAGGCTCCATTGCACCACAAGTTTTTCCCCCACCTCTGCAAAGGGGGCGGTTTCTCTTTGCCATCATCTCCCCGGGCCCAAGGGGACTCTGCCACCCCCCGTTTTGAAGATCCGCTGGAAAAACTGGGCAGCCAAACTGAATTTGGCCCCCAACTTTTCCGAGTTTTTTCAGTGGAAACTGTCCTACCCGGGCCATAGGGGGAACAGAGCGGGGTTTCAGTGCGGGGGGGGCCATCGTTTCCCCAAGGAGAACCCCCCTTTTTCCACCGGGGAAAAGTGGAACAACTGACCTTTTCAGATAATCCCATGGACGGCCCCGGATTTCCACACACCAATCCTTTGGCGTCAATTCATCAGCCCTGACGCCCCACCAAAACTTTGAGAAATGATCTGAATTCAAACTACCTGCCTCAGCCACTATTCGAGCCGCCACCCGCCTGTGCCAACATCTCTGCCAGTTTCTCCCTCTGCCCACCACCACTTTACCAGGGACTGTTATTGCCAACCCCCCCCCCCTCGACACTGTCATTGTGCCACCTATGATCTCATGCTGCTGCTGTTGCTGGTGCCGTGACCTCCACACTGTGCATTGTGCCCCCTCTGACCCCATGCTCTGCTTGTTGCGCTGTCTTTGAATTGCCTTAACTTTCATCTATAATTGGGGGCCAAGCATTAAAACATCCCAAAAAAGGGTTTGGACATAAATATAAAAAAGTTTTTTTAACCGTAACCCTCGCAGGTTTTTTTTTTAAATTTACTTTCCCGGGGGAAATATATACAGGTCAATAGTAAAGATTAAAAATTCGCAAATGAATATCGTTCTGCAAAGATTGTTTTAAACATAAAAAAAAAAGAAAAAATCGATCAAAAAAAAGAATTTTGGTTTAATTACCCTTGCCCCACACTTCTTGGAAACTAGACATCAGTTCTAACTGCCTGGGGGAGCTAGAGCAAATAAGGTTGATATTTCCCGAAAAGTTAAAAGACGATTGCTACAATGGAAAGCTTGCTGGATACGTAAAATGCATGCTCTCTCCCCCACTGGTCTCAATGAATGTTTAAGCCTTTGGCGTTTTTGTAAAAATGAAGGGAACCTTCAAACGTCGCAGCCGTGCCCTCCCCGTGTTTTTGCGTCCCCCTGCTATCTCATTTTAGAATGCATGCAGCTTAAGGAGTTCATGGCTGATCTCTGAAACAAAGTTTACCTGTGCCACTTTTTACTAATTTTTTATGCGTTTTTATATGTGTGAAGATTTAAAACTTTTTTGGGTTAATAAAAATGAATGCACAAAGAATTTGGTCTTACAATTATGCAGTGAATTTAACATAAGTCAAGGAGGGATTTTATTTATAGACCTAGGCACCGTGGTATACAATTAACTTAACGGACTGCTTATAAATAGAGGTGAGTATGCGTTGTCATCTGTGTTTCCCTTATTTAGTTGCAGAGGCGCTGAGGGGCAGGTGGGGGGAGGGTTTCCCCCGGCTATGGTTACATCGTCGGGTCCCCCAGCATTGGACGGAGCGGAGGTTAGGGCTTTGGCAAATTCGGTCAAGGAGTTGTTGGATCGTTTGGGGGCTGGAGGTTCCGGATCGGCGGGGGTGTCGCCGTTGTCGGTTTGGGTTCAGCCGGATCTGTCGTTAGCAGGAGTTCCTTTGGCGACGGGAGTGAGTCAAGGGGGAGAGCAGCCGGTGGTCGAAGGGGTGGCGGGTGAGGCGGATAGGGAGCGTGAAGGTGATAGGGTGAGGCTTGATGACAGAGCAAAGAGGGAGGTGTATGTCTGCTTTGAGGGTCCGTTGGGGGCTCACCTGAAGCAGGAGGTTTATGACAAAATCTGGAAGGATGAGTATGTGGAGATTTTTTCACTGCTCCCTCTGGAAAAGTTCAACCTGGAGAAGGTAAGGAAGGATGACAAGTAAAAGGAGGATGAGGAGAAGTGTCGTTGGCGGCTTATTCCCCAGACCTTTACAAACTGGCTGCAGGATTTTGATATCCTGGCTAGTGTGGTGGGGGAAAAGGCGCTGGAGAATTGTTCGACGCTTTTTGGATATGTGGATGCGATTGGAGAGGCTCATTGGGTGTACGGGGGTATGGCGTGGTTGCGCTATGATGAGCAATTTAGGCAGAGGAAGGCGGTGTGGCCGAGTATCCGCTGGGACCATAAGTACATTGGTCTCTGGCTGAGGATTATGACGCCCACGCGGGTGGATTAGCCCTTTTTTGGGGGGCCGGGTCCACCGGCCATGGAAATTATGCCACCGGTTCCAGCGGCTTGGGGGCCACAGGGGGTCATAAGGGATTATGCTGGCAATTTAATGATGGTCAGTGTAAATATGGGGCAAAATGCTGCTTCAAGCATATATGCTCCACAAGTAATGGGACCTCCCACGGAGCCGCCAAGTGTTTTAAGAAGGGAAAAGGAAAGGGGCAGGCTGGTAATAGCCAGGAGCCTGACTCCAGTGAACCTCCACGAGATGGAACCGTAATAGATATAGGGATGGGGGGTCAGCAGGCTTACTGCGGGAGGGGTTTTCTAAGAGTTTTCATATTCCTGCGCCGGATTATCAGGTTCCTAGCACTACCAGGAATTTAAAATCGGCTTATGAGCACCCGGGGGTAGTGTTGGAAAATTGTTGAAGGAGGTGTCTTTGGGGAGAATGGTGGGTCCGTTTCGTTCCCCCCCGTTTCAAGATCTAATATTGTCTCCTCTGGGAGTCGTGCCTAAGAAGGAGCCGAATAAGTTTCGGCTTATCCATCATCTGTCGTTTCCGAAGAGGCAGTCAGTGAACAACGGGATTCCCCCGGATTTGTGTTCTATTGTTTACATGTCGTTCGATGCAGCTTTGTGTTTGGTTCGTTTGGGGGGGAGGGGAGCGTTGATGGCGAAAACGGATATTGAATCCGCTTTTCGTTTGCTGCCGGTTCATCCGGAAAACTTACGGCTTCTGGGATGTTGTTGGAATGAGGAATACTTTGTGGATCGTTGTCTCCCGATGGGGTGCTCTATTTCGTGTGCTTATTTTCAGGCATTTAGCTCCTTTTTGGAATGGGTGGTTCGGGACGTGTCGGGTTTGCCTTCGGTGATCCATTACTTGGATGACTTCTTTTGCGTCGGTCCGCCAAATTCGGAAATTTGCCTTTCATTGTTGCGAACGATTGAGTGGGTTGCGGGCCATTTCGGGGTTCCTCTTGCGCCAGATAAGATGGTGGGCCCATCCACGTGTTTAAGTTTTTTGGGTATTTGCATTGATTCGGATAGGATGGAATGTAGATTGGCAGATAAGCCGGTCTCCCTGCAGGAGATGGGGCGGCAGTCATCTCGTCTGCGGAGGATTCCATTGAGGAGGATTCGCTTGGCGAGGGCGACGGCGGGATTTCAGGCACTGAACCATTTTGTGAGGTTGAACGGCGAGCTCAGGGAGGATTTGTTGGTCTGGAACGAATTTTTGAGTCATTACAATGGGCGCTCCATTATTCTGAGTGAAGCAGTTTCCAACGCAGACATTGATGTTTTCACGGATGTGGAGGGTGGTTCCGGTATTGGAGCTTTGGGGGGTTGGGGTGGTGTGCGGGTTTGGGGCCCGGGGTTTGGGGATGGGTCTGGTTGGGGAAGAATTTACTTTTTTGGGAGTGTTTCCTTTGTATGGCGGTGGAACTTTGGGGCGATTGCTTTCGCGACAAGAGAATTCATTTCCATTGCGACAACCTGGGTGTGGTGCAGGTCATCAACAGCTTATTAGCGTCTTCGCCTCCAGTGATTCGCCTGTTGCGGCATTTTGTTTTACGGTGCCTATCATTGAATGCGTGGGTGGTGGCGGAGCATGCGCTGGGTGTTTGTAATTCCATCGCTGATTCTATTTCTCGTCTACAGTGGGAGTGGTTCCAGACCTTGGCTCCGGAGGTGGCGAGCAAGGGCGAAGAATGCCGCTGTCAGCTCTGGAACGTGGTCTGAGGGAGGCAGGACACTTGATTCGTGGCTCGCTGGCAGCTAGGACCCGGTCTGCATATGATTCAGCGTGGAGCTGAAGGCGGATTGGCTGCGGGTGTTGGGGGATGTGGTTTCCTCGACACACCGTCAAGCCCTTTTCTTGGGCGGGGCGGGCTGAAGGACGGTGGTCGGTCCCCAAAAGGTTTCAATTTTTTTTCATGGCGTTAGCCTTTGGTTTCAAACTTAGGAGGCAGCCGGATGTCACCAAAGATTTTGTGGTTGGCCGAGTGTTAAGGGGATTTAAGGCAGGGAAGAGCACTAGAGACGGGCGCCGCCCGTCGTTTTTCGATTACTGGAACGATTGATGATTGAGTTGGAGACGGTTTGTCATGGTCAGTTTGAAGTGGCGTTGTTCCGTTTGGCCATTTCATTAGCATTCTTTGGAGCCTTGCGCGTCGGGGAGTTAGTATCTCCTAGTAGGACGACGAGTGGTGGCGTGTTGGCGGCGGATGTTTTAGGGTTATAGGATGGAGTTTTTAGTGCAGCGATCTAAGACGGACATTTGGGGGTAAGGGGCGAGAGTGGTTTTGGGGCGGGGTGGGGTCAAGGTCTTGTCCGGTGACTGGTTTGGAGGATTTTTTGGGGCTTAGACGGGTGGCATCGGTTCCCCTTCTCTGCCATGAGGAGGGTTCCTTTTTTCGGCAGTTTTTAGGCGATGCCTGTTAGCGATGGGGCTGGATCCGAGTAGTTTTGCCCCACATTCTTTTAGGATTGGGGCAGCGATGGAGGCAGCAAGTTTGGGGCTTTGTCCGGAGATGGTGAAGAAGATTGGGAGATGGAAGTCGGACCGGTTTCGTTTGTACGTCCACCCACACTTGGTTTAGGGGGTGTACGTTTGTTTGAAGTTTTTTTCTTTGACCACTGATTTTGTTGTGTCCCTCTCCACCCAATTTTTCTGTTTTTCATTTTAGCTCCGGGCCCCTGTTTAGTCTAGATTCTGGGTCATTCTTTTGTCCATTGGTGTGCGGAGCATACGGATGTGCGGCCGGATGGAAGACAGGTTGGTTTCCCACGGGCACTGGCCGTGGTACGTTGGATTGGTCAGAGAGGGATACTGTGGTCTAATGTGATGTCGGAAATTCTGCATTTTACTGCGCTTGATAAACCCCCTCAAGCTTTAGTTTTACATGTGGGGGGCAACGACCTGTTGCTCCATGATATTAAGTCGGACCTGTTGAAATTGTGGGTTTTGTTTCCATGTATGTTGGTGGTGTGGTCTGACATGGTATATTGGCATTGTTGGAGGGGCACAAGGTCAGTGGAGCGCTTGAAAGGGGTGTAAAGTGAAAAAGGGGTGGGGCAGCTTTTTTGGCAGAATGGGGGGTTGGTGGGCGATTGGGATTTGAAATCCGGTGATAGTAACTTCTGGTTGAATGATGGGGTGCATTTGAACTCGTTGGGGCTGGACATTTGGGCGTTGGGTTTGCAGGAGGGGATTGAAGGAGCATTGGGGCTGGTGGGGGGTTTTCATCTAAGGTGCATGTCAGCTTCCCCTTTGAGTTAGGGGTCCTTGGAATTGGGGAACAAATTTTGGGGTGAGGGATCAGAAGGAGGTTGATTCCCCTCATTGATGGCGGTTTCATTTTTGGGTCGGGCAAGGTGGGGCTCCTCAGGGTAAAGTCCCGGGGACCCGGAAATTGGGTTTAGCCATTAATATGGCTTTGGTGCCCTCGAGCCGGTGGTTGCGGCTGGGGGTAATGGTTGAAAGTAATTTTTGGGTCGCCAGATCACTTAGCTCCAAGGACCCCTCCCCAATTTTGGTTGGTTGCTGGTTTGTCTGTGAGTGTTCTGGTATTAGTTTTTTACTAATGGGGATTGTGGTCTAGTCTGTAAGTCTTTTTACAGATTAGTTATGTGTATTTTAAGGATGGGTTAGGCACAAAAGTTTGTGCCATGTTTTTGTATGTGTTTAATAAAATGGCTGCTGTGGCCAATTTAATCCAACCTGTTTGTCTTGTTTTTTTTCTTCTGAAAAGGGAAAAGAAGGGTGGGGGGGGAGGGGAAGGTTGGAAGGTGCCAAAGAAGCAGTGGTCTGTTAGATCAAGGAGGTTTGGGGCAAAAGATTGGGGCCGACCGCGTTGCTAAGGGGCAAGCAGTTTTAAGGGAAATCACTTAGGCTGTGAACAAATGTAGAGAGAAAGCAAAGCTCCCAGTGCAAATTCTCGACATACAGACCTCACATCCAACATGTATTACTATGAGGACACACACATGAGAAAATCTGAAACAAGGGGCGGGCTGACCACTAAATACCAGGGGGCCTGAATGAATACAGAAATGAAGATTACAGACTAAAATGTAATACAACTTTTTTTTTTTTACTCAAGGTAACTGCTAAAGAACAGTGTGTATTTTTTTCATGTCATTATCTACTGAATGTAGCTCAGGATCTGTATTATTTTGCGTCTAAACTACAAAATGATTTTAAAAAGCAGATACACTAACATATTTTGGGTTTCTCTTAAACAGTCTGCTCTGGTATTTTGGTGCCCTAGTGAAAAAGGGCAAATAAGACCTCTCCTCCTTGTTGCTAAAAATTAAAATCTCGGATCCTAACTTCAAGAGGTTCTCTTACTAAAAAGATTAGCTTTTAACATGTAGGAAGCGGTAAATGAAGACTTTTTCCAAATATATTCCTCTTCTGATATTACCTTGTTTAGGAGATAAAAGAGATTTTATCTGCTCTGAGTTTACACAGGTTTCTCTGGTTACCGACCTGCTCTCCCTTCCTAATTAGGCAGAGAGCAGAGAGTGACCTCCTCAGGACTGAATGCAGCTTGAGAACAGAGTGTGTTATCGCTAATAAACAACAGAGATCAATTACTTTTTGAATGTTTACTTTGAGCTCTGAAGCTTCCTGCTTTATAGATAAGATATCCTGCTCTCATATCACTGTAATTAAAAGAGCTGGAAATACAGAGCTGATATGCTAATCACTGTTATAGAACCACCCACAACCTGACCAGGAAGAGGAGGAAGAGTGAATCTGGAACTACCTGTGGCTCTGTGAAACAGCATAATGAGACAACCTCTTTAATGGTGCATTCAGCTGTACCTTCCCCAGATAGGTAAAATGGTAAAAAAAACACAAGTACAGCCTAGGTGCACTATAAATGATATGTTATCTTTATTCTATGGGGCCATATGATTCCATATGTTTGTTTTTTATTTGCTTTGCAATGCCATTTTCTGAGAGCAATACATTTTTTATTATTTTTCTGCCTAGAGACCTGTATGAGGGCTTGTTTTTTATGGACTGAAGTGGTTCTTTGGTACTAGTTTCATATAACTGTGACTTTTTGATCACTTTTTATGGAACAAAGCATCAAAAAAAACCCTGTAATTTTGGAACTGAGTATTTTTTTTAGTGGCAGTCACTGTGCTGGATATATAAGGTTATACATTAACAGATCAGACTTTTTCAGATGCGGCAATACCAATAATGTTTAATTTATTTATTGTTTTTCTTTTTTCATTTGTAAAATAGTGAAAGGGGGAGTGTTTTAAAATTTTTATTTTTTTTTATTCTGCAATACTAATGCATTGTTTCATACTTGCAACCAATTACTAATAGGCAGAAGGAGGCATCCTAAATAGTCATGCAAAAAAGCAATAAGAGCCATTTAACTATTACATTGCTTATATAGCTTTTATTTCATGCGAAGCCAGCATGTAGTGAAATAGGCCAAGCTTCTATGGTGAGTTGCCACATAACCATAATTGCCAACAAGGAAATGCCCACAAGATACTTCAGAGCCTTGAATAGGCTTTGTGAGGGAGCTGACACATTGGAGTTGACGTGGATAAATAAAAACGACTTTTTTCACTTTGAAATTTTGTAAGTGCTGTGGTTTCTCTTTTATGTATGTGACTGGAGTCTGTGGATCAATGCCTATATCTCTCTAGTATATTTAAAGGGGTTTTGCCACAAAATAAAATTGATGTGGGAAGCTTGCAAATGAAATAACAAACATTTTCACCATTCATTATTATTGTTAAAAATTCTGCACCGTTTTAGCTGTTCCTTTAGTGATCCTTTGTTTACAGCTCGTCTCCAGGAGATACGACCAGGGCTGAGAGCTCTTCAGTCCTGATCAGACATGTTCAGACATCACCTCTCCTATCAGGTAGCTACTGAGTGTTCAAACCCCAGGTGCTGTCATTGTACTCCTGTCCTCTGTACTCCTCAGTAATTAGTCAAACAGTGCAAATACATAAAAAAAGGAAACCTCAATCAGGCATGTGCATTGATAAAGAGAAAAAAAATACAGGTTTGGTTCCTGCAGGGATTTGAACCTAGGACTCTTTACCTCTCAGCTACTCACAATGCTTTACATAAGCAGACCTTTCTTTGACTACAGAGAGGAAAGGTATGGTGATGTCATCCTGCTGGGTCACATGATATGTAATTCAAACAAATCACACACGCCCCCTTCTCAGCACACAGAGCTGAACAGCAGGATACAGGAGGTATAAAATGAGATTGTGGCAAAACCCCTTTAACAAAAATTTTAGTTTGAAATGCTGCTTTCATTTGAATTTATAATTAGTGTTGAGCGATTATTATCGACAAAGTTGAAATCGGCACGGTATTTACGTTGATCGGATTTTTTAGTAGCATAAATTTAGGGGTTAAAAACTTGCATTCTTTTTTTGGCCATTTTTTGGGCTTTTGTAAATTTTGGCGGGCCCGCAAAACCTTACAGAATAGGC